>PVHX01012395.1:37692-59622 GCA_004024805.1 Geosciurus inauris
TCTGCCTCAGCCTCCCAAGCCACTGGGATAATAGTTATGTACCACTACACCCAGCTTTAGTTGTTATTTCTAGTACTAATTTGACCAAAGAAACAATTTGCCTGTGATTCCAAATAAAAATCTTTGTTTATTCCCGTATAAACATTTATTAAGTATTTTGTGCCAAGCACTAGAGATATGTCAACAAGTAAAGTAGAAGAATAAAACCAACTAAGTTTTACTTTTTGGAAGAAGAAATGCTAAGCACAATAAATAAGTATATTATATAGTATGTTACAAGATAGTAAGTCCTATGTGAAAAAAATTATTATGGTAAGAGGTTGACAGTGGTAAACAGGTATGGGGTTACACTATTAGTAAGAAAATTGAGATAGACCTATCTGAAAAAGCGTCATTTGAGCTAAACTTTAAACAGTTCAAGGAAGTGAGCCCTGTGATTATGTAGAGAAAGACAATTCCTGGCAAAGGAATTATTCAGTAAAACCTTGAGGCAACAATGTTCCTGGTGTGTTAAATGAACAGTGAAGTTTTCACTGTGCTTAAAGTAGAAAGAACAAGGAGAAATGATGTAAGAAATGCTGTCAAAATGGTTTAGGGACCAAGATGATATAGAGCCTTATACTTTACCATATGAAACATGGAATTTTACTTTGAGATCAGAAGCCATTGGAAAGATTTGAGCAAAGAATAGATATGAACTCACTTTTAAAAAAATGGACCATGATGGCTACTATCTAGAGAGTAGATCATGGGGAGATATTGAGGATAGATGTAAAGTAACAAGTTATGAAATTATTAAACTAATATAAGAAAGATTATGGGTGCTTGGACTAGAGTGATAAAGATGGAGGTGGTAAGATTTGGTCAGGCTCTGCACAGTTTCAAAGTAGAGCAGTGCTGACTGGCTATAAATGGGACAGGAAATAAAGTGGAGTCAAGAATGTTGTCTATGTTTTTGGCTTGAATGGAGTTGCTATTAATTGAATGTAACAGACAGACTCAAATATCATCCCATATCATGCAAGTCTATTGGTATTCATGCCTTTGTTCAATTGCCTCCTCTTAAGTGTGCAAGGTACTAATGATTTATTTCTAACAAATTCAATATGACAAAAATGATAAAAAGCCACTTTCATGATTACATTGCCTAAGAGAGTCACTTCTGGTTTTCTGGTACATTCTTTTTGTTGCTGACTTTGAGGAAGCAAGCACATACATTAGAGAGGTCCATGCAGCAAAACAAAACAAAAACAGGGGTGGCTTTTGGCAGATGGCCAGCAAGCTTATGAAGCCTCTCAAAAACAATGTGAGTTTGGAAGGGTCTCCTTTTCCCATTGAGCTTTTGAGGACACTCCAAACCTTGCTGACACATTGATTAGTCTTATGAAAGACTCCAAAGACAGAATATCCAGCTAAGCCATTTCTGAACTCACAGAAACTGTGAAATCATAAATGTATCTGATGAAAAAGGTAAGATTGGTGTTGAGACAAGTCTGTGAAAATGAAGATGAAGAGTTTCATATTAAGTATTTTGGGTTTCATTTGTCTAATGGAAATATAGGTGGGGATGCTAGACAGTTAAGTCCATAGTTCAGGGAAGATGCTTGATGTATAAGTTTGAAAATCAGCAATATATAGATAAGTTTTAAAAACGTGAAACTAAATGAGATTACCTAGAAAGTGAATATGGAAAAGGAAGAGTTTCAAGGGCAGAGCCCTGAAAAACTCTATAGATAATAAGATGGAGAGGAAAGGAAGAACTAGAAAAGGTGAGTTGGAATGGTCAGTGAGGTAAGAGAAAACTCGAGATAGTTTGGTATCTTGGAAAACAACTTAAAACAAATGTGTTTCCAGGAGAAAGGAATGATATACTGTGTAAAATATGTGGGTATGTAAAGGAAGATAAAGGCTAAAAATCGACTGTTGGAATTTGCAACAGTCAGTAAGTCTGGCTGTAATAAATTTAAGAGAGAATGAATAAGGGGACCATTAGGATAGAAAAGGAGACTTGGGGGAAGGAAGTGTAAAGGGTTAAGAAGAGGCATTGGGGAATGAAATTGATCAAATATGTTATATCTGTGTACCAATATGCTATAACATAACAAAACTCACCATTCTGTAAAATTAATATACATGAATATAAAAAGAAAAATGAGCTGGGCGTGGTGGCACATGCCTGGAATCCCAGCACTTAGGGAGGCTGAGACAGGAGAATCATGAGTTCAAAGCCACCCTCAGCAATGGTGAGGCCCTAAGCAACTCAGTGAGACCCTGTCTCTACATAAAACACAAAATAGGGCTGGGGATGTGGCTCAGTGGTCGAGTGCCCCTGAGTTCAATCCCCGGTACCAATAAATAAATAAATAAATAAATAAATAAATAAATAAATACTAAAATTTAAAAAGCAAAAAATTTAAATATTACACGTTTTGGTTAAAAAATTAGTTGTGGAGCTGGAGTTGTAGTTCAGTGATTGAGTGCTTGCCTTGCATGCGTGAGGCACCAGGTTTGATCCTCACCACCGCATACAAATAAATAAATAAATAAATAAATTTAAAAAACTAGTGCTTGTTGGTATAGACAATGCTGTTGAGGAGTATTACTGTTACAGGGAAGCAATAAATAAAGCAGTGGCTGGGGAAGAGTTGTAGGGTCTAGAGAAGGCAATATTTTACTATATAGAAAAAGTAGGAATGATTCAGTGAGGAAAAATGGGTGACATAGTGAAGAGGTGATACATTTGAAATAATGTCTTTGATTAGGCAAGATGCATGGCTTTGGTGATAAATGTGGAGAAATCACTTGTGGTAGACAAGAAGAAGAGTATGCAGTTTCAGAAGCATATGGGCTGGTAAATGTGATGGGTATTTGGGAAGTTCTTTCCTAATTGCAGTAGTCATTTCAGTGAAGTATGAGAATCTGAGAATATAGAAGGAGGTGGTTAAAAATTGAGGGGAGAAGGACAAATGTGAAGTAATTTGGGAAGAAGGTAAATAGAATAGTAAAACAAGATATATTTGCAGAAAACCATTAAGGGTCACCTAAGATTTATGCTGATATATTTATAGGTATGTTTTTCTCCAGAAAGGTTCAGGTCCATGGGTATAGACACTAAAATGGTGAAGGATTAGAAACAACTAAAAGACCATGACTTTGTATTATTAGGAAGTTTCCTATTATTCCTCTTGTTAGATGTTCTCAGGGACTTCTTAGGTTTACTTGCTCTTGTTTATCAATTGGTTTTCTCTACACTCTTCACCTTCCAAAATACTTAGAGGCCATTTTCCACAAATGTTAATGTTTCTACAATCCATTCTGCTGATCGCAGTTCCCTTAAACTTGAGTAGTGTCTTGCTTCCTAGTTAGAACAAAAGGGTTCTCCCTAAATCCTAAAAGAAAACCCAGCATAATAAAAAAATGTCCCTGCTCACTGTTAGATATGTCATTGCCACAATATCTAGGCAATTCAAATGACCCACTTGTTTCTCTCCTTAACGTATGTAAAAGAAAGCTCTTCTTGTATTACTGTGTGTAGTCAGCTAAATTGCCCACTGTCAGAGAAAGATGTGAATCATATTTTTTTCAGAGTGCATCCAACCATTGACAAGGCAGTATTCATGGTGGCAGAAGAGCAGTTTTAGGAGCCAGTCTAGTAAGGATCATGTACTATGTTCAGAACAAAATCTCCCTTCCAATGACTTAAACCCCCTTAATGAGTTGTGTATATCAGTTGGAGCATCCTGTCTTCCAGGGTCCAGTTATCATTTTCTGCCAGGTTTTCTTAGCTAGGGTCTCTTCAGTCTCTTAATGTTTTACTAACATTGACACTCTTTGGAAAGGGGTTGAGGATTTCCCAATTCTTCTCCTGAGAGTTCTTAAGGCCTATGAAAATCTATAAGTAAATACAGATATATGTAGTACAGGTTTTACTTTACCAACTGAAAATATTGCAACTCAGGACCCTTACTAAGCCTAAAATGTCCAACTATGTCTTCAGCCTTCTATGAGTATTAAACATATAACTTATTTCTATGTATCCAAAAAGGGGCCACTCTGAAGTTTTTCTTTAAATTAAAAAGGACAGCTTATCCCAAGGGTAAACTTCTATTTGTATACCACAATGCAGAGTTATATTTAGCCACTAAAATGGAATTTTTCCAGATTGAGAATTTTGTGATCTAGGATCAACCAGGAATCTCATTACACTATTTTTATTGCTGAGTAATAATAATAAGCCCTTATATTTATATAGCACAATATGTTAAGTGGTTGACAAAACATTATTATATATAGAATCTTGGACCTCACCCTATATATGCTGAATCAGGATATCTGGGAATGAATCCCAGGAGTCTAATTTTATTCAGATTCCAGAATGATTTTGACACATTCAGTTCGAGACTACCATTTTTTATACTTTTACAAGTACCAATAAAAATTGCATCTTTACTAAACATGTATAGAATTTTTGGTCATTATTCCATAAATGATGAAGTATAACAACTATTTATGTAGCATGTACATTGAATTAGATATTATAAGTAATCTGGTGATGATTTAAAGTATAAGGGAGGATGTATGTGGCTTACATGCAAATACTGTGCCATTTTATATGAGAGATTTGAGCATCCACAGATTTTGGTGTCTTGGTGGGGTCTTGGAATCAGTCTTCCAAGAATATCAGGATGAAGATATGTCCTTCCTTCCTTTCTTTCCTTCCTCTATCCCTTTCTCCCTTCCTTCATTCTCTCTCCCTTTCTCCTCCATTCATTCTTTCCTTCTTTTCTGTCTTAATTCATTCTCTCATTTTCTCATCATTTGTTCATTCATAGAGTGAATGTTTATTGAGTGCCTACTATAGTCCATATACTTTGGTGGTACAACAATGAATATGACAAACATAATCCCTGCCCTAATGAAATGTATACTAAATTGAGGGACAATATTGACATTGAACATATAATTATAGATAACTGAGAAAACCATCATTAAAGAGATGTACAGAATGCCAAATGAATATATAACATAGTTGTAAACAATTTTTACCTAACTTTAACTTATTTTATAGAGTATTTTACATCATTCATAGTAACATAACTTCATTAATACTTTACTTTGACATTTGTATTATTATTCTCTTTGGTAGACAGGAAATTTGAGGCCCTAACATACTTGATATTTATTTTCATGTTAGAGAATATGGGAGTTAAATATTTTTCTCTCTCTCACTTTGGGTTCCGCATATGAGTGACCTGAAAATAGTTTAATATTCCATTTTCCAGGTATTTTTTTGCTATTTCAAGAATTAGTATAATACCCTAAAAGGCCTGACCACTTTATTACAAATTTAGATTGCCGATCCTTTATTTTGGCCAATATATTACGTATCAGTGGCTTTACCAGATCATTATAGGATGGTTGTGGCCACAATTTTCTGATTTGTAAGGTAATTATTAGGAAATATTGAAGGAAGGTGAAGGTGGAAGTCACCACACCTTCCAGGGACATTGGACCTTAACAAAGCTCTGGCTTCCTCCAAATATTGGATACAGACTGCAACAAAGTGGACATGTGATTTTAGGCACAGTATATCTCTTCAGTGGATAGAAAGGCTATGGGAAGTTTCTGGAAAGGGCTAAAAGCTAAAGGCTTATTAGCAAGCGGTATCCTGGCTACTTGAAGAATACCCACTTCACCAGTCAGGAAGGGCTATCTGTGTGACGCAGTGCAGGATCAGCTATAACCATTGTCCCCCAGTGTCATATCACACATTAAAGCCAATAACTGCAGATTATAAAAATTAAGATTTCAACAGAAGTTTATCAATATGTTCTAAGAGAAGTTTCATTCACTGATTAAATTATGACAGGGTTGCATAATACTTAAGTTTTACCTACGTAGTAGGTTTTAATCAAAGCACTGCCAGTTTCTTCTGTGACCTAAGGCAAGCTAATTCAGCAGATGGAGCTTAAGTTTCTTTGTCAGATGGAGCTCATGTCTTTCTCATTTTCTTGTAATGATTAAATGAAAAAAAAACTCACAGATGATTATTTCTGTTTCATAGGAAGTAGTCTCAATAACCATTAAGGGATAATGTACATAGCTGTTCATTGCAAGTCATCATATTTAGAAGGTTGGCCTTTATAAAACCACTCTTATCAAAGGTTCAAATAACATTTTTAATAATCACTTCATTGAGATATTCACATACTGTAAATTTAACTTTAATGTGCAATTTGGTATATTCTTAGTAGATGCAAAAGGTTGTCTACTACCATCATTATCTAAATTCATAATATATTTATTGCCCTGAAAAGAAACCCAATATGCAGTACTAGTTACTACTCAACACTCTGCCCAACCTCCTAGCCTCTGGCAACAACTGATTTACTTTGTCTCTATGGATTTGCCTATTCTGAGAATTTCATGTAATGGGGATAATTCAAAATGTGGCCTTACACAGATAGTTTTTTAAACATAGCATAATATTTTCAAGATTCAGATATGGTATAGTATGTATCAGTACTTCATTTGTTCTATTTTTTAAAACATTATAGCACCTTTAAGAAACCTTATAATCTAATTTATTAATCCTCCTTTGAAGTAAGAAAATACTTGTTAAAAATTTAACTAGCTGGGCATGGTGGCTCAAGCCTGTAATCCCAGCACTTAGGGAGGCTGAGACAGGAAAATCGCGTGTTCAAAGCCAGCCTCAGCAACGGCGAGGTGCTAAGCAACTCAGTGAGACCCTGTCTCTACATAAAACACAAAATAGGGCTGGGGATGTGGCTCAGTGGTCGAGTGCCCCTGAGTTCAATCCCCAGTACCAAAAAAAAAAATTAACTGACATATAAATACATCAAACTATATATATTAATCAGGTATCCTGTAATGTTCAATATATGTATACATAGTATAATATTTAAATCAGGTTAAATAATCACCTCCTTAAACACTTTTATTTATTTGTAGTGAAAACTTTCAAAATCCTATCTTATAGCTTTTTGAAATTTATGGTACATTACTGTAAATCTATGGTCACCCTACTGGGCAATAGCACACCAGAAATTCTTGCTTCTGTTCACCTGTAACTTAGGAATTCATTGATCGTACTCTTCCCTTTCTTCTCCTTACTCACTGTTCCTGGCCTTGGTAACCACCACTCTGTGCTCAACATCTATCTGAGAGATCAACTTTTTGAGATCCCACAAAAACGTGAGATCATGTGGTACCTGTGCTTCTATGCCTGAGTTATTTCACATAACATAATGATGTCCAGTTCCATTCATGTTGTCACAAATGACAGGATTTCATTTTTTATTGCTGAGTATTCCATTATGTTGATGTATTACATTTGTTTATACATTAATCAGTTGATGGATGCTTAGGTTGTTTCCATTTCTTGGCTAATATAATAGTGCTCCAATGAATATGGGAGTTCAGATGTTTCTTCAATACACATTAACTTTTCTTTGGATAATTACCTCATACTGTTGGGTTTTCTAGAATAGTTACATTTTTAATTTTTTGAGGATCTTCCATACTGTTTTCCATAATGGTTATACTAATTTATATATCCACCAACAGTACGCAAATGTTCCCCTTTTCTTCGCATTCTGGCCAGTACTTAGCTTTAGTGTTTTTGATAATAGCCGTTCTTATTAGTGTGAGATGATATCTCAGCATGCTTTTTATTTGTATCTCACTGATGTTTAGAGATGTTGAGCATTTTTTATATACCTATTGGTCATTTGTATAACTTCTTTTGAGAAATATCTACTTAAATCCACTATACAATATTTAATCATTTTTGTTATTTAGTTTTGAGTGTTTCTTGTATACTTTAGATATCAACTTTGTCATTCATATATATATGATATATAATATAATATACAATATATTAATGTATTAATATAATATAGTATATATTATATGTAACATAGTAATATATTATTATAATATGTAATATAATAATATAGCATATTTTATATTATATTACATATAATATAATGTAATATATAATTATGTAATATATGATATAATATATAATTGACATATTATATATTATAACACATAATATATAATATATAATGTTATATATTTCTCCCATTCTGTAGGTTGTCTCTGCCCTCTGTTGAATTATTTCTTTTCTGTGAAACAGCTTTTTAGTTTAGTTTCATCCCATTTGTCTATTATTGCTTTAGTTTCCTGTGTTTTCGTGGTTTTTTTTCCAAAATGTCCTTCCTCATTCCCAGTGCCCTGAAACATTTTCTCTATGTTTTCACAGATTCTTACATTAAGTCTTTATTCCATTTTGAGTTTGTCTTTCTAAGTGGTGAGAGATAGGGATCTGGTGTCACTGTTCTACATGTGAATATCTATTTTTCTCCACATTATTTATTGAAATGATTGCCATTTCTCCAATGTGTGTTCTTTGTATGTTTGTTGAAAATCAGCTGGATTTAGATGCATAGGTTTATTTCTAAGCTTTCTATTCTGTTCATAAAGTCTATCTTTTTTAAAAAATGACAATATCATGCTGGTTTCCTTTTTTCTTTCTTTCCTTTTTTTTTGGGGGGAGGGGTACTGGTGCATTGCCACTGAGCTATATACCAAGGCCCTTTTATTTTAAGACAGGATCTCAGTAAGTTGCTGACAATGGCCTCAAAATTGTGACTCTCCTGGCTCAGCCTTCTGAGTTGCTGGTATTACAGATATATCCTACTGTGCCTGACAACACCACACTGTGTTGATGATTACAGTTTTGTGGTATGTTTTGAAGTCAGATAGCAAAATTGCTCCTTCATAATTCTTTTAACTTAAAACAGTTTTGGCTATTCAGGGATTTTAGTCAATTTATTTACATTTTAGAATTATTTTTGCTGGCTATGTGAATGCCATTGGAATTTTGATCAGGATTTGCATTGAATCTTTAAATTGTTTTGGGTAATATGGACATTTTAACAATATTGACTCTTATAATCCATGAACATGGGATGTCTTTCAACTATTTTTGTGTTCTCCATTTCTTTCATCAAAATGTTATAATTTTCATTGTAGAAATGTTTTACCTTTTTTGTAAAATTTATTCTAGATGTTTTTTGTAGCTATTGTAAATGGAACAAATGTCAATTATTATTTTAGATCATACACTACTGGAATATAATAATGGTACTACATTTTGTATGTTAATTTGTATCCTGCAACTTTGTTAAATTCATTTATTAGTTCTAACAGATTTTTGTAGTCAGAGTTCTTGGGATTATCAACATATGAAACCATGTCTTTATTTATTTGTCTGAATAATATTTAGTTGCTTGAATATATGTTATTTTGTTTAGCCATTCATCAGTTACACATTTAGTGGTTTCTACTTCCTTGAAATTATGAATAATGCTGCTATGAATATCCATTTATATATTTTTATGCAGATATATGTTTTAATATCTCTTTATTTTGAAGTAGAAATTGTTAGGTCTATGGTAAACTCTGCCAAATTCTTTTTAGAAATGGGTACAGGCCAGACAAGGTGGTGCACACCTATAATTCCAGCAATTCTGCAGGCTGAGAAAGGAGAATAACAAGTTCAAGGTCAGCCTCAGCAACTTAGTGAGTCCCTAAGCAACTTAGTTTGCCCTGTCTCAAAATAAAAAATAAATTTAAAAAGAGCTGCTGAGTGCCCCTGGGTTCAATACCTGGTGCCAAAAAATAACAAAAATTATAAAATGTGGCTATGACATGTTACATTTCACTAGCCACACATGAAGGTTTGAAAATGCATATTTTCTTTGATTTTTCCATCCTAGTGTATATAAAAGGGTATCTCATGGTTTTGATGTTTCTTTCCCTAATGACTAATTTTTTCATGTGCTTATTGGTCATTTTTATATTGCCTTTGGAGAATTTTTTTTCAGATATTACAACCATTTTTATGTGGTTGTAAAGTACATATAAACTTTACCATTTAGGCCATTGTAAGCTATAAATTCAGTGGCATTTAGTACATTTACAATGTTGAGTAACAACTGCTACTGTCTAATTCCAGAGCACTTTCTTCACCTTAAAAAGGAACTCTGTACCCATTAAGAACTCATGGCAACCACTGATCTGATTTTTATCTCATTGGGTTTGTTTGTTCTGGACAGTTCATATAAATGAAATCATATGTGAATTTTTGTGTCTGGCTTCTTTCACTTAGCATAATATTTTAAGGTTTAGTCTTTATGGGGTCACTATCAATATTTCATTTTTCTGGCTTAATAATATTCCACTTTGTGGGAGTACAGTGTTTCATCAATTGATAAATGGTAATAAACTGATAGACTTTCAAGTTGATAATATTTTGGAACTGTTATAACTAGTGTTCTTATGAACTATGATTCTGAACTATGAGAATGCAATAGGATTTATGTTGAAGCATTGGAATAAATTCAAAATACCTTTTTTAAACTGTAAATTGAACCCAGGGGTACTATACCACTGAGATACATCCTCCTAGTCTTTTTAATGTTTTATTTTGAGACAGGTTCTTGCTGAGTTGCTTAGGTCCTCAATAAATTGTGGATGCTGACCTCTAACTTGTGATCCTTCTGTTTTAGCCTTCCTAGTTGCTGGGATACAGGCTTGCACTTCCGTGTCCAGGTTTTAACATCTGTTTATTTTATTTTATATTTTAAATTTTTTTAAGTATATTTTTATTACTTTAAATATAATAATACAAAAGATATCAATAGAGTAGAGTAAACAGATCAGAGGGAAGGAGGAAGGCAAGGGAAGGTACTAGAGAATAAGATTGATCATTATGTTACATACACGTCCAAATATGACATGATGAATTCCTCTGTTTTGTACAATTATAGTATACCTATAAAATATTTTCAAATTAAAAAAATAAAAATTTCTGTGCATCAAAGAACATTAGCAAAAATAAAAGACAATAAAATGGGAGAAAATATATATGGTATCTATATATATGTATGCTTTTGGTATGATAGCTAAGAAAATATTGTCCAATCAAAGGGCATGTATACCTACCCATGTTTTCTTTTAAGAATTTAATAATTTTAGCTCTTAAAATTTAGTTTATATTTTTCTACTTTAAGTTAATATTTGTATATGGTTTTTTTTTTTTCATTTCTCTGGTTGTATGTGATGTAGAATCACAACATACATGCAGTCATACATAAAGCTAGGGGTATGATGTCCATCATGTTCCACCATCTTTACTGTCCCCCTGCTCTCTCCCCACTCCCACCCCTGTGACCAAATTCCTCCACTCTTCCTGTGTCCTCCTCCACATTATGGATCAGCATCCACTTATCAGAGAGTATTCAGCATTTGGTTTTCTGAGATTGACTTACTTCACTTAGCATATTCTCCAACTCCATCCATTTACCTGCAAATGCCATAATTTTATTCTCTTTTATTGCTGCGTAATATTCCATTGTGTATATATACCAGTTTTTTTATCCATTCATCTATTGAAGGGCATCTACGTTGGTTCCACAGTTTAGCTATACATCCTTTTAAAGGAAACATTTGGCCATACCTGAAGCTCTCCTTCCCACCTCTGCAGTGAACTCTGTGTATAGGTGAGCTGGCTCTCTGCTTAAGCAAGAATAAAGTTGCTTCTCTAAACTGTCATATAACATAATGTAAGCCTCAACTTTAAACTATCAAATGTTAAAAGTGTGTTGGTTTCATTTTAATCAATGCTTTGGGATATTGGAATTATAGACACTCCTGAGAACTCATCCTTCATGTGACTGCTACACATTTCTTTTCAGAAGTGCAATTGAGATATGTGATTTGAGAGAGACTGCATGTGTTACATTGTCTCAATTCTTATAAATTTTCATAATTCTGTCTCCATACTAAATTAGAGCCACAGAGTGTAATATACCTGGACTCTATTAGATGTGTAGCCAGTATACTCCACTGTAGTTAACAATTCAATAATTTAGCCTGGACTTTTAAGAAGTACTTATATAAGAAATAACTGTTTGTAGCCGGGTGCCGTGGCACAAGCCTGTAATCCCAGCACTTAGGGAGGCTGAGACAGGAGAATCGCGAGTTCAAAGCCAGCCTCAGCAATGGTGAGGCGCTAAGCAACTCAGTGAGACCCTGTCTCTACATAAAACACAAACTAGGGCTGGGGATGTGACTCAGTGGTCGAGTGCCCCTGAGTTCAGTCTCCAGTACCAAAAAAAAGAAAGAAAGAAAGAAAGAAAGAACTGTTTGTAATCAGCTGGAAAAATACTACTGTGAAAGATATTCCCAGTCATGTTAATTTATATTAGTGACAGGGAATATTTAAATTATCAAATATAAGTATTTTTCAGATTGCCTGTTGAGAACATATCACTGAAAATAGGCATCATTTTGAGGAAGGAAAATGTGATAGAGAAATGTATTGTGCCAGCAATGTATTTGGAAAGGGCAAGGAAGATGCTTCTTTTGACAACTAGGATAAAGATCTAAAACTATGTTTGCAGAATACTGAAAACAAATTTGGAAATATGTATGAAAAGTGACTTTATTTTTAATTGGTACCCTGGTTTCTTTATGTAGTATCGCAGTATGAGTTTGGCAAGAAGCAAATTTATATTTGTAATTCACACACTTTGAGTGACATTGTCAGAAGAAAATGCGTCAGTAAAGGGCCAATATGTTTTACAATTCCAGTAGATGCCATTCATATTGTGTTTGTGAATGGTGCCTCATTATTTTTGTAGTGCACAATTTGATAAGAAGCTTTATGTGAAAATCCTGTGTCACTGTCTGCATGGGTTACAACATTTAGAACAGCATACCAAAAAAAATACTAATAACCATTTTTATTAAATATCTTTGAACCTGTTTTGTGCATGTGCATGCATACTTGCACCTTGTTCTGACTAGAGCTTAACTCCAAGTGGGAAATTGGTTTGTTCTGGATAATTGGTTTGTTCTTTGCGGTTTTATTTTCAATTTAGTGAAGCACACCAAAATACTTCCACTTGAGAAGTCTGGGCTAATGAAGATTTTAGATTTTTTGATGTTTTTTATCAGGTTTAAGAAGTTTCCTTTTATTCCTAGAATGCTAAAAATTTTAATTTCAGTCATAAGTGTCTTCTGAAATATGTCAAATGGTTTTTCTACACTTATAGAAATGATCATATGAGTTTAACTTATCTGTTACAATGATGAATCTCATTAATATGCATTACAATTTTAGTATATTGCTGTTATTTATTTGCTAGTATTTCATTAAAGAATTTTGCTTTTGTGTTCATAGTAACTTTTCTTGTAATTTCCTTTTCTTTTAATATTTTTGTCAGATTTTAGTAATGGTGTAATGCTAGCTTCATAACATGAAATGAGTATTTTTTCTCTTTGTCCAATTTTAAAAATAATTTGTGTAGAAGTAAACAAATGTTTGATAGATTTTACCAGGGAAACCATCTGGGCCTAAATATTTCTTTGTGGGAAGAATTTTGATTTTTGATTCATTATTCTTTAACAGAAGTTTATATTGTCTATTTTTTCTTGGATAATTTTTGGTAGTTTATATCACCTAAGGACTGATCACTTCCTTTAATTTGCCATATTTTAGCCATAAATTTGCCTGTAATATCATATGTTTATATTTTTCATGTCTGTAGGAACTGCAGTGATACGCCTCTTCCATTCAAGATAAAGGCAATTTCAAGTGACTTATTGACTTTATTAATTTTGAAAAGAAAAATCTTTACATTTGCTGATTTTCTGCATCATTTATCCAATTTCTAGTTCATTGATTTCAGTTATTATCATTATTTCTTCTTTTATACCTATTTTGGATTTAATTTGCTATTGCATTTACAGCTCTTAAGAAGAAAGCTGAGTTCATTCATTTTAAAATTCCTTATTTTTCCACAGATTTATTGAGGTATATACAACAAAAATTAAATATATTTACCTTGTGAAATACAACATATAATATTTTCATTTAGTTATACATTGTGAAATAATTACTATAATCTAGCTAATTAACCTATCACCTCACATGGTTATGTTTCTTTTTTATGTTGAGAACATTTAAATTATACTATCAATAAATTTCAAGTGTACAATACAGTATTGTTAACCATAGTGATCATAATGTTCATTTGATACCTAAACTTATTTATCTTATAACTGAAAGTTATTAATTATCCCTTGACCAATGTTTCCTCATTGAAGCAATATTCACTATAGCCAAGGTGTGAAAATTACTCCAATGTCCATCAAGTAATGAATGAATAAATAAATTGTGTACACACAAAAATGCAATGATATTCAACCTTAGAAAGAAGAACATCCTTCCATTTACAACAAAATGGATGAAACTTGAGTGCATTTGCTCTATCAGATAGAGGAAAGTATTTTATATTCTCACTCTATATGGATTCCAAAACAGTTATGTCCTTTTCCTCTTTTCAAATTTAAGCATTTTATATGTTTACTTCTATGTGTGATGTTAACTAAATTCTAGAATATTTTGTTTTGTGTTCTTTTAAAATTTAATTCAAGGTAGTTTCTTGTTTTTCTTATAGCTGTTTTGGCTTTCAATAATTATTAATACATATATTGAACAAATTACAATTATTAATACATATATTGAATAAATTACAAATATTTATGGACTTTATGGATATTTAATTATTATTGATTTCTAATATAATTAAATGTTGCCAGTGAAATGACTCCATACAATTTTAGCCCTTCTAATTTTATTGAAGTTTGTTTTGTAGCTCAGCTTTTGTTTTGTCTTGAATGTTACATGTACATTTGAATATAATGTGTTTTATACCTTTGTTCAGTAATCATAAGTATTCATTATGTAAAGATGACTGATATTGTCCATGTCTTCTCTATTTTTACTTATTTATATATTTGTTATAATTTTTGCTTATGATTGGGTTTAGTCTGTAATCTTACTATTTGTTTTCTGTTTGTATCATCTCTTCTTTGTTATTCTGTTCCTCCTGTTCTGCCTTATTTTGTGCTATTTAAGTGTTTTAATAATTTTATTTCTATTGACTTTTAACTATTTGTGTTACTTTAGTTCTTTCTTTAAAATGTATGCTACTGATTCTTAACTGTCTTCTAGCCTCCACTTAATTTTCAGGTGTCATTCTTTTATGTAATACTTGTTTTTTCTCTGGAGAGTTTTAAGAATGTCTTTTTTATTGGTTTCCAGCAGTTTAACTCTGTGTACTTAGCTTGGGCTTTCTTATATGTATCCTAATTAGGAGTTGCTGGTTCTGTAGGTTGTTGTGTTTGAGTGTCAGAAATTACCTCCCCTCCCTATAGAGTATGGTGCCCTTCCCATAAACAGGTAAAAGTCTATTTTCATACTCTTTGAATCTTAATTGTCTTTTTGAGCTTTTGATTAATAGAATGTGGTGGAACTGATTCCTCCAGGAATCCCCCAAATCTATGTATTTCCTTTTTTCTTCTCCTGGAAACCAGTTGCTATTTTGCAGGGACATCCATGATATCTTTCTATTAAAAAGACCATCTAAACAAGTCCTGAGGGATTATATATACTTTAGCAAGAAAGTACAGTGCAAAAGTACTAGAGAGACGCAATTGAATTTCCAGTTGAATTAAATCATGAATAATTCCAGCTGACACCATGTGGAGCAAAACAAGTGCCTAGTCTTATCTGTAGAATTGCAAGAAATAATTCATTGTTTCTTTAAGTTATTGGTTTTTATGTTGTCTGTTACATGGTAATAGATAATTGAAATGGAATTAGCACTTAGAAGTTGGATGTTTCTTTCACAAAATCTATGGCCTTGTCTTTGAACCAAGGGACTAAAAGAGTGAGAGTAGTGGGAAAATGAATATTGTGATCTGAAAAAGGGTTCTGTGACAAAATTGTAACCTGTGATAATTTGGAAGGTAATACAGAATACCTAACAAAACTTTAGAACAGATTCAAGTGATAGCTCTTGCCTAGTATGGCTGAGACCCCAGGTTTAGTTCCGATCACAGGAAAACAAACAAACAAACAGAAGTGTTAATTGGCTTCTTTTAAATTTTACTATTATGCTAAAGTATGGGGAGAGAAAGAAGGTAAATAAGAGACTGTTTAGTTTTCAAGAGGAATATGCAATAAATATTTCCAAGAAAAGCCTTGCTTGCTTGGAAAATAAAACTTTTTCTTCATTTGCAATCTCTCCAGTTGGTAAATGATCTGAAAGTAATGAATGACCTCATTTGATCTATTACAACCTGCGCATTTCCCAGGTACAAGATCAAATCAAGGGGCTGGGGTTGTAGCTTAGCAGTAGGGTGCTTTCCTTGCGTGCGTGAGTCCTGGGTTCGATCCTCAGCACCACATACAAAGCAATAAAATAAAGACATTGTGTCCATCTACAACTAAAAAAAAAAAATTAAAAAAAAAAGATGAAATCAAATGTGCAGCTGTAGAGGTTTCTGGAGGATGAAATAATATTGAAATAGGGTCCTCACAGAGGAGAGCCAAAACATGGCAACTAAGCTTCTAAAAACATGAAGCTACATGAATGAGTGAGAATGTATCAACCCACAAAATGGTAAGAAGAAAATTTTTGTTGTTCACTTTTAGTTGCTAAATCTTTATAAGCAAAAAACTGACATCTGGATTGCCTGTTGTTTAGCATCTATTTAAAACCACTCTCTTTAGTTTAGGTCACATTATCTCATGTTTTGTCACAGTGAAACTTGAATTACTTTGTAGAGCTATAATGAGGAGTGACAGTGATGGGTCAAGGGGAGAACTTTTCATTTCTATATAAACTTGTGTTTTGTTAGACTGCTTTTACATTCTAAAATAAGCAAATCATCTTATAATTTATATTTGTGAGATAAGTATAACTTCGGTGATTTTAATAGAGTAAAGCACTATACAAATTGTTATCCTTTATATACCGGAGGCCAGGTCTTGATTTTCTATTCTTCCATACTGAAGTGGCCCACAAACTACCATGTAGTTCTATATATCTAATTTTTTTTTCTTTTATGAGACAGGATCACACTAAGTTGCTTAAGGCCTTGCTATGTTTCTGAGGCTGGCTATGAACTTGTGATCCTCCTGCCTCAGCTTTCTGAGCTGCTGGGATTATAGTCATGTGCAACAGTGCTGGTCTCCATCTACTTACTTCTCATGAAGTCATATCTACTCATAGATGTACTCTATTAACTCCCATATTTTTGGTCTGCCCATTCTTTTTTATTCAATTTTCAACACTTTAACTATCTAATGATTTATGCATAAAGATATAATATTGTAGATAAAGTGGTTTTTATTCTGCATACCCCTCTCTTATACACATCTTCACCCTTACCCCCACATTTCTAAACAGAGCCTCCAGATTTAACTTTAGCTTGGAAAAATCAGGCATGTGTAAGCAAGATTTAAAAAATAAAGCATCCAACTACTCCTGATGGCAAACATGATCATTTGGTTTTTCTGTGGTATTATTCCCAACTCCAGCTTTGTGGGAATGAGGAGTGGCATACTTTAGTTGTTTTTGCTGGTTTTTGCCAGTGTAGATCTAATAAGTAACTTACGACTCAAACTAAAGAGTTATAGCAGCATTAGCTTACTAGTCCCTTTATTATTCTTGGAGGTGCTTGTGAATACTAGAAGAATGAATCAGCAAACTCATATAGGTGATATTTTTGATTGAGGGGAAGGAGGAGAAATTTTAAAATTATATATTGGGCTGGGGTTGTGGCTCAGTGGTAAAACACTTGCTAGCATGTGTGAGGCACTGGGTTCAATCCTCAGCACCACATATAAATAAATAAATAAATAAATAAATAAATAAATAAATGTATTGTGTCCATCTACAATTAAAAACGCTTTTAAAAATTATGAATTATCTAGGTGGGGTTGTGGCTCAGTGGTAGAGTGTTTGTCTAAGCATGTGTGAGGCACTTGGCTTGATTCTCAGCACTGCATATAAATAAATAAAGATCCATCAACAACTAAAAAAATATTTAAAAAATTATGAATTATCATTTTATTCTGACCTATAGGTCTATAGGTTCTTCTTTTCCTTATTGTTTAGTCAGTTATTGTAGTTTATATTTTTTTAGGGCATTCTTCATCTTATATAGTTTATTTAATTTGTTGAAATGTAATTGTTCACAATATTCTCTCATTGTCCTTTTAATTTCTGTAAGATTAGTAGTAATATTTACTCTTTCATTTGTAATTTTAATAATTTGAATCTTCTGTAATTTTTGATCCATCTATGTAAAACTTTGTCAATATTATCATTTCAAACCAACTTAAAATTATTTCCTATATTGTTCTTCTATTCTATTAATTTATTGCCATTCTAGTCTTTTTTACTTCTTTCTGCATATCTTGAATTTAATATGCTATTCTTTTTCTAATTTTTTAAAATTTTTGATTGACACATAATAGTACATATTTATAGGTACAGTGTGATAATTAGATGCATGTATATCATTTGTAATGATGAAGTAATTTCTTTGTGTTGGGAACACATGAACTCTTCTACTTCTTTATAAAATATATAATAAATTGTGGTAAACTGTAGCTACCCTATTGTGCTGTAGAATATAACAACTTATTCCTTCTCTCTAACTATTTTGGTACATATAATCCAATTTCCTTCCATTCTCCCACCCCCTACTATTCCTAACTTCTAGTTAATTGCTATAATACAATGTCTATGAAGTCAACATTTTTTAGTTTCCAAATTTGAACGAGAGCCAGGCACTGTGGTGCTTGCCTGTAATCCCAGCACTTTGGGAGGCTGAGACAGGAGGATTGCAAGTTCAAAGCCAGCCTCAGCAATGGAGAGGCACTAAGCAACTCAGTGAGACCCTGTCTCTACATAAAACACAAAATAGGACTGGGGATGTGGCTCAGTGGTTGAGTGTCCCTGAATTCAATCCTCGGTTCCTTCCAAAAATGTTGGGATGAGAACATGTAGGATTTTTATTTCTGTGCCTGTATTATTGCATTTAACATAATTTCTTCCATTTCAGTCCATATTGCCACCAATGACAGGATTTTACTATTTTATGCTGAATGATATCCTACTATGTATATAAAACTTACTTCAATTAACACCTTGGTTGATTATGTAACTTGGCCCTTGTAAATGGTACTGCAAAAAGCATGGGGCACAGGTATCAAAGGTATCTCTTTACTATACTGATTCAATTTCCTTTCTCAATATACTCATTAATGATACTACTGAATCATGTGGTAGTTCCAGTTTCAGTTTTTAAAGGAACCTCCATGTTTTTCCTTAATGTCTGCAATAGTTTATATCAACAGTGTATAAGAGTTCCCCTTTCTCTATCATTGCCAGGATGTATTTTTTTGTGGTTTTTATTATAGCAATTCTAACTGGAGTGAAATATTTCTTTATAATTTTGTTATATGTTTCTCTGATAATGATATAAACATTTTTTTCATATACATGATAATTTACATATCTTCTCTTCAGAAATGTCTATTCAGATCATTACCCATTATTAAATTTTATTATTTTGTGTTTTATATTTACTTATATAGTCTGGAAATAGATCCACCTTCAGATGATTTGCATCTATAGTCCTCGATTCTGCAGATTCTCTCTCTCTTTTTTAAAATTTCTTAGTTGTAGATGGCCACAATACCTTTATTTTATTTATTCATTTTTATGTGGTGCTAAGGAACAAAGTCAGTGCCTCATGTGTGTTAGTCAAGTGCTCTGCCACTGAGCCACAACCCCAGTTCCCAGATTCTCTTTTACTCTGTTGATTCTTTACTGATTTACTCAGTTTGGCATAATCCCACTTGATCACATTTGTCTACTTATACTTTTGTTGCTTGAGCTTTTGAGGTATCATCCAAAAATATCAATGCCTATATTGATGTCTTGGAGTGTTTCATGTTTTATTTTAGTAGTTTCAAAGTTTCAGGTGTTCCATTTAAGTCTTTAATCTATTGAGCTGATATTTGGGATGTAATAAGATATTCAAGTCTAGTTAATTTCTTCTGCATATAGATATCCAATTTTCAGGCATAATTTATTGAAGATTGGCCTTTCTTCAGTTTTGGAACCTTTGTTAAAGACTATTTAGCATAGTTGTATAAGTTTATTTCCTGGATCTCGATTCTATTCTTTAATTTATATAGGCTGTTTCTAGGCTGGGATCACTCTTTTTGTTGTTGTTACTATAAGTTTTTTTTAAAAACAAATTTATTCTAATTAGGTATACATGACAGCAGAATACATTTGGATTCATTGTACACAAATGGAGCATAACTTTACATTTCTCTGTACACTATGTAGAGTCACACCATATGTGCAGTCATACATGTACCTAGGGTAATTAGGTCCATCTCATTCTACCATCTTTCCTTCCCCCATGACTTCTCCTCTCTCCTACCTCCTCTTTGCCCAATCAAAGTTCCTCCATTATTCCCATGTCCCCTCGCCCATTATGGATCAGCATCCACTTATCAGAGAAATATTTGGCCTTTGGTTTTTTGGGATTGGCTCACTTCCTTAGCATGATGTTCTCCAATTCCATTCATTTATCTGAAAAATACCATAATTTTATTCTCCTTTAATGCTGAGTAATATTCCATCGTATGAATGTATCACAGTTTCTTTATCCATTCATCTATTGAAGGGCATCTAAGTTGGTTCCACAATTTAGATATTGTGAGTTGAGCTGCTATGAACATTGAAATGGCTGTATCACTGTAGCATGCTGTTTTTAAATCCTTTGGGTATAGACCAAGGAGTGGGATACCAGGGTCAAATGGTGATTCCATTCCAAGTTTTCTAAGGAATTTTAATCCTGCTTTCCATAGTGGTTGCACAAATTTGCAGTCCTACCAGCAATGTACAGGTGTAATTTTCCCCTACATACTT
The DNA here is from genome assembly GCA_004024805.1 of Geosciurus inauris. NCBI lineage: Eukaryota > Metazoa > Chordata > Mammalia > Rodentia > Sciuridae > Geosciurus > Geosciurus inauris. The sequence goes on from PVHX01012395.1 coordinate 58,596, forward strand.
GCCAACACATTATTGCTTGTGTTCTTGATAACTGCCATTCTGACTGGAGTGAGATGAAATCTTAGAGTAGTTTTGATTTGCATTTCTCTAATTGCTAGAGCTGTTGAACATCTTTTCATATATTTTTGATTTTAATGCTACTTCTGTGAAATGTCTGTTCAGTTCCTCAGCCCATTTATTGAATGGATTATTTGTTTTAGTGGTAGTAAGTTTCTTGAATTCTTTATATATCCTGGAGTTTAGTGCTCTATCTGATGTTCATGTGGTAAAGATTTTCTCCCATTCTGTAGACTCTCTGGTCACCTCATTGATTATTTCTTTTGCTGAGAAGAACCTTTTTAGTTTGAAAACATCCCATTCATTGATTCTTGATTTTATTTCTTGTGCTTCATAAATCTTGTTAAGGGAGTTGGGGCCTAATACAACGGGATGAAGATTTGGGCCTACTTTTTCTTCTATTAGGCATAGAGTCCAATTCCTAAGTCCTTGATCCACTTGAAGTTGAGTTTCGTGCATGCTGATAGAAAGGGGTTTAGTTTCATTTTGCTGCATATGGATTTGCACTTTTCCCAGCACCATTTGTTGAAGAGGCTATCATTTCTCTGATAAATGTTTTGGACACCTTTTTCTGGTATGAGATAACTGTATTTATGTGGGTTTGTCTCTGTGTCTCCTATTCTTTACCCTTGGTCTACATATCTATTTTGGTGCTGGTACCATCCCATTTTTGATACTATAACTTTTTAGTATAGTTTAAGGTCTGGTATTGTGATGCCTCCTGCTTCACTCTTCTTGCTAAGTATTACTTTGGCTACTCTGGGTCTCTTATTCTTCCAAAGGAATTTTATGATTGCCTTTTCTATTTCTATAAGGAATGACATTGGGATTTTAATTGGAATTGCATTGAATCTGTATCATGTTTTAGGGAATATGACCATTTTGACAGTATTGATTCTGCCTATCCAAGATCATGGGAGATCTTTCCATCTTCTAAGATACTCTTTAATTTCTTTCTTTAGTGTCCTGT
>PVHX01012396.1:5713-30011 GCA_004024805.1 Geosciurus inauris
TACTGGGGATTGAACTCAGGGGCACTCAACCACTGAGCCACATCCTCAGCCCTATTTTGTGTTTTATGTAGAGACAGGGTCTCACTGAGTTGCTTAGCACCTCGCCATTGCTGAGGCTGGCTTTGAACTCGCGATTCTCCTGTCTCAGCCTCCCTAAGTGCTGGGATTACAGGCTTGAGCCACCGCGCCCGGCTCCAAAATAAATTTTTAGAAAAAATTTGAATCTATGTAGAATTCTAGAAAAATGCATGTTTTTTGTAATAATAAATTATGAATCACACTGAAACTCTGAGGTGTTTGTATAACACGTAGGTTCTTATTATAAAACTATTTGCTGTTCTACATTGTTTACAAAAGATTAAAAACAAAATATACATGTCAGTGTGTTATGAGGACAGGAGTTAATTTTTATTTATATCTTGTACAATTACGTACTACCTAGGAAGTCTTGGGTAAAGTAGGAAAGGAACAAAAAGTAAAAATAATTTTTTATTTAACTATTTTTATTTTTTATTTAACTCATTCATGATACAGTTAATTTAAAATTATGAAAAATTTTATGGTAAATACTGGTATTTTCAGTGGCATAGAAGAATACTGCTCATACCTCTTAAGAAGATAGGAAAATATCAGTTTATTTCAGGATTCAATAAAGCTAGCAGAACATATTCTAACATTTTTGCTACTATTAAACTAAAATAATTTTAAATGTGGATGCTATGTAATCTTATCCCCTCCAGATATTATTATTTTTCTCATCATTCTCATTATTTTTATCCTCAGTGTTCTCATTATATTTAATTAGTTAAATTCAAGAAATAAAAACAAGCATAGGGCTTTTAATTTTAATAGTTCATCCCAAAATAAGGATGAACTATTAAAACCAATAGTCAAGCCGGGTGCGGTGGCTCAAACCTGTAATCCCAGGACTTAGGGAGGCTGAGACAGGAGAATCGCGAGTTCAAAGCCAGCCTCAGCAACGGCGAAGTGCTAAGCAACTCAGTGAGACCCAGTCTCTACATAAAACACAAAATAGGGCTGGGGATGTGGCTCAGTGGTCGAGTACCCCTGAGTTCAATCCCCAGTGCCAAAAAAAACAAAAAACAAAAAAAACCCAACAGTCATTAGAGTTTTCAGGGCACATTCATTAGAATTCAACGTCTCAATATTAAAAAAAAAAAAAATCAAATGTGGTTTTCCATATTCTTATTTGGCATTATTTAACTCATTGAAAGAAAGTTAATTATAATATTTAAATGAATACTTTTCTCCTGCAACTGAAAAAATTTATGCAGTTTTATTTATTGATTTTTGCAGTACTAGGGATTGAACCCAGGGATGCTCTACCACTGAGCTACAACCCCAGCCCTTTTTATTTATTTATTTATATTTTGAGACAGGGTCCCTAGATTATAGGCATGTGCCACTGTGCCTGGTTAAATTTTACCAAATCAAAGAATCAAAATTGTTCTCAAACTAGATGTGGTGACTCAAGCCTGTAACCCCAGCAACTCATGAGTCTCAGGCAGGAGGATCATAAATTCAAGGCCACCCTCTGCAATTTAGTGAGACACTGAAAAGGACAGAAAATGTAGCTCAGTGGCGAAGCACCTAGGGTTTAATCCCCAGTATCAAAAAAAAAAAAAAAAGTTCTCAAAGTTACTTTAATGATGAGACACTTATTTTACAGGTATGTTATTTTTTCTTTACTGAAATTCAGTAGCTGTTCAGTAGCTGTTTTTCTCTTTAGCCTCACACAGTCATAATAACACAGATGACAAACTATCTATTACACATCTGGTGTCTACTTGCAATAACAAGCAACATCAGAATGGCTTATCTCAGTCAAAGCAAGTCAGACGTCAGACTCTGAGGTAGGACTTTTGAGCTTCAGATACACAAATACATATATATGAGGAGGTTGGATGTTGATAAAAGCTTTCTGCTTTGAGGAGCATTTGTTTGTTTAAAAGAGTATTTAGTGTTAACATTATATAACCATGTGAATGCTATTTACAACTGGATCATATAGTGTAAGATGATTACATTTTTTTTTTTTGGTACTGGGGGTTGAACTCAGGGGCACTCGACCACTGAGCCACATCCCCAGCCCTATTTTGTGTTTTATGTAGAGACAGGGTCTCACTGAGTCGCTTAGTGCCTTGCCATTGCTGAGGCTGGCTTTGAACTCGCGATTTTCCTGTCTCAGCCTCCCTAAGTGCTGGGATACATATCATTTTTTAAAAATTCATTTGTTCTTATCAGTTGTACAACATAGCGGCATGCTCTTCGAGTAATTGTACACAAATGGGGCACAGTTTTTCACTTCTCTGGTTGTACACAAAATAGGATCACACCATTTGTGCAATCATACATGTACCTAAAGTAATGATGTCTGTCTCATTCCACCATCTTTCCTACCCCTATGCCCCTTCCCCTCTCTCTCCTTTGCTGTATCCAAAGTTCCTTCACTCATTCCATAGTCCCCCCGTTATGGATTAGCATCCACTCATCAGAGAAAACATTTGGCCTTTGTTTTTTTGGGACTGGCTTACTTCACTTAGCACGATATTCTCCAACTCCACCCATTTACCTGCAAATGCCATGATTTTATTCTCTTTTATTGCTGAGTAATATTCCATTATATATATATATACACCATTCATCCATTGAAGGGCATCTAGGTTGATTCCACAGTTTAGCTATTGTGAATTGTGCTGCTATAAACATTGATGTGGTGGTGTCACTGTAGTATGATGTTTTTAAGTCCTTTATGTGTAGACTGAGGAGTAGTATAGCTGGGTCAAATGGTGGTTCCATTCTAAGTTTTCTAAGGAATCTCCATACTACTTTCCAGATTGGTTGCTCCAATTTGCAGTCCCACCAGCAATGTATGAGTGTGCCTTTTCCCCCACATGAAGATCACACATTTTTAATAAGAGAGCAAATAACAGAAAACAAAATAAAACAAAACAAAAACAAATGAGGGGAGTAGGAAGGATAGTAGAATGAATCAGACATTCTTACTCTATGTACATATACAAGTATATGACCCATGTAACGACTGGTGTGATTCTACATCATGTACAACCAGAAGAATGTGAAATTATACTCCATTATATATGATATATCAAAGTGCATTCTACTCTCATGTATAAGTAATTAAAACAAATAAAAAATTTTTTTAAATGAGAAATTGTAAAATCACTTACCTCCTGTTGTTCCACATATTCCCTGTGTCTCCGAGCTGCCTCATGCCTCCAGAGCTTTAGGCAAACCAGAGCACTGATAAGGTAAACAATCATGGTGACGAAGAGGAAGATCATCGCAGCTATCTGTCCTCCTTCTACGCGGCAGAACACTGCATTTATTGGTGTATTAAATAATGGATAGTAGCAAAGTCCACCTCGGTTGGTATCGTTCACATACACTATGGCTGCTGCCATGTACAAGATGAACAAGGCAACATTAATTCCAAATTCAGTTAGGGGCCACCAATTAGAGTCCAAAAGAATGGTTCGGTAATACATGGACATGCCAAGAACCAGAATAATAATGGTAGCGATCCAAGCTAATCCAGCAACCACCAGTACGAAAGGGGTCTTGGGGCCACTGTAGTAATAGCCCCCATACATACTGCCCAGGCCACCAACGCCTCCCATGCCATATGGCTGTGAATATCCAAACAAGTTATACCACTCGCTGTCCTTGTGAATGTAAGCCGTGACACATGCGAAGACACCGGCCCCCAAAAGCAGCTCCACCACACCCAGAATTCTCAGCAGGCCTGCCCAAGACTTCATGTAGGAATACCTCAGGTTGTACTCCTCCACCTTCTCACTGTATGTGCGAGCCGTGTGTGTGTGTCGGTCTAGAGATGCATAGGGATCCTGGGGAAACATCGCATCAGCTTCTTTGGGGGAATTAAAAGTGCCATCTGACCCTCCAGAAGAATGGTGGTTAGGTCTTGATGGAGAGGCCGGAGGTGAACACTTCACGCCATCGGAGATGTATCTGATGTCAGACACTGACTTATCCCATTCTGGGTCCTTTTTCTTTCCCCTGAAGAAGTTCTTCCAGGAGTCAGGGACAAAGCGTCTTACCGGCTTGAGGTCTGGCGCAATGGCTGGATCCTCTGTGTCACTTGAGTAGAAGTGTGGGCCGAATGGTGGCTGTAATGGGAGAGGGGGAGGTGGCAAAGGATCAGCGCTCACAGCCAGCTCACTGTCGTGAAGAGTCTGGAGAGTTCTTATGGTGCCATCTTGATAGGGCAAGTCTTCTGGGACCTCATTGTAGCCCCTCTCCCGAATCCTGGATCTTCCATCATTTGATGACATTTGTGATTTTTCACACCTGTGGCGAAGATTACAGTTGTTAGTTAGGCTTAGTTATCCTTTCAGTGATGCTTATTTTATTTACTTTGTAGCAAAATGTATTCAGGAGACCAACATGATTATGTCTAATTATTGTGATATATATAAAAAAAGCATGCATATTTTAAATATATGTAATAACTAGATAATTCAAGAATACCAAGTTATTACTTTATGCCATTTTAAGTACAATCAAAATTTTAACTATATTTATTTATTTGGTACCGGGGAGTGAACTCAGGGGCACTCGACCACTGAGCCACATCCCCAGACCTATTTTGTGTTTTATGTAGAGACAGGGTCTCACTGAGTTGCTTAGTGCCTGGCCGTTGCTGAGGCTGGCTTTGAACTCGCGATTCCCCTCTCAGCCTCCCAAAGTGCTGGGATTATAGGCGTGCGCCACCACGCCTGGCAAAATTTTAACTATTAACTCTGAATTTTACATAATGAAATATTTAGCCAGGCTTGGTGGCACATATCTGTATAAGTCTAATTTATCTAAAAGCCCTATGAACAGTAAAATATAAAAAACAAAAATGAAAAACTTTAACATTGCATAATGCTTGCTAACACACTCAAGTAGTCTTTCCTTCAGACATTTAAATCAAAATATTTAAAAGTCTGAGCATACCAAAGTTTGATGGGTCAGCATATACTCCTCATTTTCATTAACTCATACCTGCTTTGGAATGTCCAAGGAGAAGCAGTCTGCTAAAACACAGCCTTTTTTCTTCCTAAAACAAGGAAGTCATTTAGAAGACATGCTTTTTCCTGTCTGAAATAGTAACACTTGATACTAGATTTCATTTTATTCTTTTGTGGTACTGAGGATTGAATCCAGGGGTGCTTTACCATTGACCTAAGTTCCTAGCTCTTTTTATTTTTAATTTTGAGACAGGGTCTTGCTAAATTGCCCAGGCTGGTCTTGAGAGTAGCTGGCATGACAGGCATGTGCCACCATGCCCTGCTAGATACTAGATTTTAAAAGTTCTGAGAGGTAAAAATTGCCAAAGGCTAAGGTTCCCAGAGGTACAAAAATAGCAGCATCAGTGACCATGACTATCCTTCTTCTCAGAACAATTATCTATAGGTGATTTGCTGCCTGTAAGAAAAACTTAGGAAATATTCAATCTACCCAAAAAATAAAGCACTGAAAAAAAAATCTGTTGATTTCTTTCACAAAATCAATGACCAGGACACATACACAAAAAGAAGGAAGCCATTTGCTAAACTAACTATTAGGTTTAAGGTGCACTGAATTTTTCCCTTGAATTGTTTCTAAGTACTTCTTGAAGACTTACTAGACACACGGTATTGTACTTGCACAATGAAGTTCTCAAAATTAAAGTGGAAAACCATATCTTTAAGATGCTGAACAATTTAGATATTCCTAAGGCTTTGTTCCATTTTACTTTATAAAATGGATATCTATTATTCAACAAATATTTACTGAGCATCTGCCATGCATCAGGCATGCTGGTCTATCAGTGAACAAAGTAGGCTAAAGTCTTTGCCTGCGTGGATCTAGAATTCTAGTGAGGGTGACAGATGATAAATAAAATATGTAGTACGCTAAGGAAACAAGTTTAAAAGGGGGCAAGGAGTGCACTATGGGCAGTGTATTACAATTTTAAATGGAGTGGTCTGGGAGGTCTTCATAGAGAGTATGATACTTCAATATAGAACTAAAGGTTAAGGAGGAAGCTAGGCAGGTATCAGGAAGAAGAGTGCTCCTGGGCAGATGAAATGACTACTACAAAAACCCTGTGGCAGGAGCACCTAACAAGTTCAAGAACTATGAAGGCAGGGAGGCCAGCATGACCGCAGCAGAGTAAGAGGGTGTGTAGTAGAACTGAATCCATCTCAATCATGTAGGGCTTTGAAAACCACTGGAACGGTCTTTGGCTTTACTGGGAATGAGATGAGAAGTCACTGGAGGATTCTAAGTAGAAGAGTGACTTGATCTGACTTGTTTTAACACTTGGATCACCTGGATGCTGTGTTGAGAGAACACTCCAGAAAGCAAACTGGGAGACCAGCTAGAAAGCCACTGAAATAATCCAATGGACCATGATGGATGGAGTCTGAGAAGAGGTAAAATATTAGGTACAGGGAATCTAAGGTATTATAGGAATTTTCAAACATAATAAAAAGTGGAAAAAATAATATTATGAACCTTTGTGTATATACCACTTTGTGTATGCATAAACCAGCTTCAACAATTACCCAGATATGGCCAATTTTGTTTCATCTATATTCTCCCATCCTATTCCCTCTATCAGTAGATCACTTTTAAACAAATGCCAGACATCTGTTTAACTGCATATTCTTCATTTTTCCATCTCTGGAGAAAAGCAGGATGAGAAGAGTTTCAGATGCTTGTTAGGAATGCAGCACTGCCAAGGAGGCAGTCTACCCAGAGGGTCACCAAGAAAATGGGATAGAGAGGGAGAAAAAGTGCAAGATGAAATTACAGGGTCTTCTCTGAGAACAATTTGTATTTTACCTCTTTATTGTCTAAAAAATATTTATATCTAAGAAATGCTTAGTACTGCTGGCGATGTAGCTCAGAACAAGAGCATCTGCTAGGCAGGTGTGAGGTCTAGGTTCCAAACTCAGCACAGCAAAAAAGGAAAGAAATGCATAGTACTTAGTTAGAATAGTTTTTCTTTTTTCTCTATTAGTATAGTTTTTGAAATACATTCCTAAGAAACATACAAGCAAAAAGCACAACAAATAATTTCGGCAAGTTTTATATAACGCCACTCAATATCTATGATATATATGGATCTACAGGATACCCTGTAGCTTAACTCACTTATCTTCACCTGAGAAAAGTGGCTTATTTGAACCAGACCACTTTACCAATGCTTAAATAAAAAGCCAAAAGTTTAAATTTGAATTGTGGAAAAATAAAATATCTTATTTTAAAAGGGTTAAGTCTGCGGTATTTTCTCTCATTTTAAATATCTGGACACACCTAACGCTTTCAAGGATGTAACTGAGAGTCCTCTCCGTTCCAGCACACCGTCAGAGCAGGTCTTTGTTTAATTTGGGGTCAGGACCCTGACTCCTTCCATTCTGCTGGAGCAGATCTTAGGAAAGCCACAACGGTGGTGAAGAGAAATGGTTCCCTCAACGAAGTGTCACAGGAATCACGTCAGGTTACTTTTATATACACAGAATCACTGCTTTTGCTGGCTTTAAAGTTTTGCTGGGCCCAAGAAAGGGATCGATTTCAGGTATTTCTGGGCCTCGTGGGGATGGGGGAGCAAGGGAGGCCCTTCTGGGTTTCAACGAGCCCGCGACTGCCAGGGGAAGGGAATCCCCCTGCCCCGCACCCGCCAGCAGACTCTGGGCGCCAGGTCCCACGGGTCTCCGGTCTGCCGATCTACCCACCCCCGGGAAGCGTCCCGCTTTCGTGTTTCTTGCTGAAAATCCACTTTCGCAATTACGCCCCAATGTGACTGGAACTAAGTGGCGCCAGACGTTCCAGGTTAGGACAGCCAGGATATCAGAAGGGGCGGCCGCCGCGCGCCGGAAGGGCCGCGGCACCTGCAACCCGCCCGCCGGTGCGTCCCCGCCGCGGATCAGGCCTGCGTCGCCAGATACCGCGGAGCTGAACCGACAGCGCGGCGGCCGGGAAGCTCCGCGGGCGCATGAGGGGCGCCCAGAGGGGCCGAGGGCTCCCCGCTCCGCACACCTGTAGTGGCCGCCGAGCCCTTCCGTCGCGTCTCGGTCACGCGGCTCCAACCTGCGGCCCCACTCACCTGCGCCGCTGCTGCCGCAGGAGTGCGCGCCGCCTGGGGCACCGAAACCGGACCGGGCTCTGAGGCGGGGCCGGGGTGGGCCGAGCAAGCTTCGCCCCGCCCGGCTTTGTCAGCCCCGACTCTCCCAGGGAGCCCGCCGCGAGGTGCCCTCCAGCCGGCACCTCCCAGCGGGGTTCCATTCCCGGCTACTACTGGGAACTGCGCTTTGAAAAGGTAATTACAGCAACCTTTCTCAGAGTCTCGGTGCAAGGCTGCCAGCGTCCTCTACTCTTCCTTTTGAAAGTTTTTGATAATGAAGGATGAGTGCACAGTGCCTTAGGACACATGGCAATTAAGTAGGCGATATTAAAAAATAAGAGAAACACGATGAAATCCAACATTTTAATTTTGATATAAATTACGTAAATATTTCCGAAAAGTTTCTAAAATATTATACTGTACAACATATAAAAAACGGTATCTGAGAAGCTAGAGACAATAAACTGTAAATAAGGCACAAAGTTTATTTACACTCAGTTGCATCCTATACTATTTTATGATTCATATTTTCAACATCCGATAAAGATTTTGTATTCTGGATGATTCCTTCACATTTTCTGATATTTGGCATAATTTTCAAATAATACACACTGATTTCCTTCCCCTAAACCATTCACAAGACTAAATAAATACTAGAGAAAAAAAGTTAAGAAGAGTACTTGAAGGCTTGATTTTTCTATTTAATTCAAGATGACAGAAGAGTCAGATGCTTGTGATGAAATAGTCTAATAATAATTAAATTGTCTATAATTCACCAGAAAAGTATATTAACTCTGTTTAAGTACCACTGAATAAAATGAATCTGTCAAGGCTGGTTTCTATGTTCCATCACTCTCATAGTCTTCTATTATTATAATATCATCTTCTTCCATGTCCACTTGGGAGGAAAAGGGTTGTGGCTGGCTCCCACTATTCTGACTCAAAGGAAGAGACCAGGTTTCAGGCTCAGCAGTTTGAGTGGGTTCACCCTGGTTTTCCTCTGTAGTCTGTGCTCCATTAAGCTGTGCTTCACCTCCAGTGTCAGGGTCTATCATTCCATGCTCTCTGTCCATCAAGGCTTCTATTTTCAATCTGTCGGATTCATAGTGCAGACATTAACAATAAACAAAGGAGTGGATTACTTTATACTATAAGTGTGATGACTTTGAAACCACCTCCTCTGGTCCTTTATCTTCACTGTGTACATTGTTTAGCCAGTCCCTTTAGTTTAACAGTAAAAACCAAAACTAAGCTAGGAGCCATACTGCACACCTTAATCTCAGTTATTAGGGAAGCTTAGGGAGGAGGATCTCAAGTTTGAGGTCAGCCTGGGCAATTTAGTAAGACCCTGTCTCAAAAAATTGAAAGGACTGTAGCTCATGGTAAAGTGCCTCTGAGTTCCATCCCCAGCTGGAGGTGGGGGTAAGGTTGGGGGTGGGATGGCAGCACAACTACAAGGTGAACAAATGAATAAATTCTTATAACTTGCAATACAAACACAGTTAATGTCTTCAGTAAAGAGTTCTTATGGACTGAAATGGAAAAAAGATAACAAAAATGGGCACAAAATAAAAAATTTACAAAAGAAATACAACTGTTACTAAACAGATTGCTCTATCTTCTTTGTAAATTTAAAAATAGATACTAAAATAGTAAGAATTAATTTTTTTCTTTTGCCACACTGGAGACTGAACCCAGGGCCTTGTGCATGCTAGGCAACTTTACTACTGAGTTACAACTCTATCCCTAGTTATTTCTGTTTTGAGACCAGGTCTCACCAAGTCTCCCAGGATGGTCTGTACTTGTAATCCTCCTGCCTCAGCCTCCAATATAGTTGGGATTACAGACATGCACCACTATGCCCTGCTGGCAAATACACTTTTAAAGTGATAAAACCTAAGCAAGGCTCAATAAAACATGCCTGTAATCTCTATCCTATAATCCTAGTCACTGGGGAGGGTAAGTCAGGAGGATCACAAGTTTGAGGTCAGTCTTAGCAAGTTAACAAGACCCTATCTTAAAGAAAAAACAAAAAACAAATAAACAAAAAAAAAGCTGGGCGCTAGGGTTCCTTCTCAGTGGTATAGTGCTTGCTTAACATATGTGAGTATGTAAGACACTGGGTTTGATCCTCAGCACCACATAAAAATAAAGGTTAAAAAAAATACTTAAAAAAAAGAGAAGAAAAGGAAAGGCTGAGAATGTTGCTTGGTGGTAAAGTACCCTTGGGTTCAATCCCCAGTACTGCAATCAATCAAATAAAATAATAATAAATAAAGTAATAAAACCTTAATGGTTTTATTACTAAAACCATTAAGTGGATTAAGTTTAAAGAAAAAGAACATACTAATACAGTGGAAGTAGGTATAAAATTGACAAGATATTCTTGCCAGCAATCGGAAAACAGAGAGCAAAAGCTTCAAAAAAGGAACAGACCTACTGATGCAGTCTTCATTTCTTTCTTTCTTTTTTTTTTAATATTTATTTTTTTAGTTGTAGGCGGACAGAATATCTTTATTTTATTTTTATGTGGTGCCGAGGATCAAACCCAGTCCCTCGTGTGCTAGGCGAGCACGCTACCACTGCGCCATAACCCCAGCCCGCAGTCTTCATTTCTAAGAGTTCATCCAAGTAAATAATATTTGATGTACAGGAAGGTTTATCTAAAGGCTATGATAACAAAAGTTGAAAAGGAGCTAAATATACAAAAATAAGGTATGGGTTAAATTACAGGAAATCATTTAGCTGTTAAGTTAAATGTTAATATTCAAAAAATACCAAATATTATCAAGATCATATTAAACCAGCCATCGTGGTGCATGCCTATAATCCCAGTGGCTTGGGAGGCTGAGATAGAAAGATTGTGAGTTCAAAGCCATTCTCAGCAAAAGTGAGGTGCTGTTAACTCAGTCAGAAGGCTGTCTAAATAAATTCAATATAGGGCTGGAGATGTGTCTTAGTGGTCAAGTGCCCCTAAATTTAATCTCCGATACCCCCCCCCAAAAGATCATATTTATTATGGTGAACATAAAGATAACAGTACTAGTCATTGTAATTCATAACATTGACAAAAACTGCCTCCAAGTCAGATCAAGTAGTTGAATCCATAATTGCATACTAAAGATTCCAATGCTTTTTTTTTTTTTTTTGGTACTGGGGATTGAACTCAGGGGCACTTGACCACTGAGCCACATTCCCAGCCCTATTTTGTGTTTTATGTAGAGACAGGGAGGGTCTCATTGAGTTGCTTAGTGTCTTCCCGCTGCTGAGGCTGGCTTTGAACTCACGATCCTCCTGTCTCAGCCTCCCTAAGTGCTGGGATTACAAGCGTGAGCCACCGCGCCCGGCTCCAATGCATTTACTAATATTTTAGGAGCAAAAGGACAGAAGATATTTACCTTCCCTTTATTTTTATGTCATAATCTCAGGATGGAAAGGAGACAGCAAAGAGAGCTGGTCCTCCTTTTGGGGGGACAATATTGGAGACTGAACCCAGGCGTGCTTTACTACTGGGCTACATCCTCAGCCCTTTTTATTTTGATATAAGATCTCACTATTTTGATATATTCCATCAGGAAAGGGTGAACATATGCTGTTTAATAAAATGAAGGATCTACAGTGTAATTCAAAGGCCTTTAATCACTTGATATGTGTATTTTGTATCTTACACCTTTATTTATGTATGTTGAGCATATTCAGTGGACATTTCATCTCTTTAGATAGTAAGATGATCATCTTACCTTCCAAAGTGTTGCTTCAGAGGAAGTCTTCCAATATCTTGGATAAAAGAAATCTGAGCTGGAAACAGATATTTAAAAAAGTTTTTAAAACATCATCATTTATTTATTTATTTGTTTGTTTGTTTATTCATTCATTCATTTTGGTGCTGAGGATTGAACTCAGGGGCACTTGGCCACTGAGCCACATCCCCAGCCCTATTTTGTGTTTTATGTAGAGACAGGGTCTCACTGAGTTGCTTAGTGCCTCACTGTTGCTGAGGCTGGCTTTGAACTCGCAAACCTCCTGTTTCAGCCTCCCAAAGTGCTAGGATTACAAGCATGAGCCACCACACCCAGCTATTTATTTTTTAATTGACAAGAATTGTATATATTTTTGGTACACAACATGGCATTCTGATGTTTTCGTATACTACAGAATGGCTAAATCAAGCAATTTAACATATGTATTATCTCACATACTTTTTTCATGAGAACACTTAACACTACTCTTAGGAATTTTCAAAATACACTATTAGGGCTGGGGTTGTAGCTCAGTGGTAGAGTGCTTGCCTAGCACGGGGTTCAATCCTCAGCACCACGTAAAAAAAAATAAAGATACTGTGTCTATCTCCAACTAAAAATATTTTTTAAAAAATACATTATTAACTGTACTCACAATGATGCACAATAGATCTCATGAACTTATTCCTCTTAACTAAAATTTTTGTCCTTTGACCAACATCTCCCCAATCTCTCCACTCCTCAGCTCTGGTAACCAATATTTTACTGTTTCCATGAAGTATACGCTTTTACACTCCCCATTTAAATGAGATTATGTATACATGTCTCTCTGTCTGGCTTTCCCATTTAACATGACCTCCAGAAGCATCCATGTTGTTACAAAAAAAAGTTTTAACAGACTGATCCTGGCCCAGTGTGGAGGAGGTGGAGCAGACCAACTCTGACTGACGCTCGGAGGAGGAGACCGACTGCACTGCAGTCCCTGCCTTACTTCCATCTAGAGTCAATAGCCAGGACCAGGGAGATCATCTCCAAGGTCTCTGGAGGCCCAGTTATACCAGAGGTTGAGGTATGGGTAACTTGCAGGGACACTACAAGATTGTAGAGTAGAAACTGCAATATCTCAAATCAGCACTGCTAGAGAGGAAGACACATGAACAACATGAAAAAAAAAGGGAAGAAAATGCCCCAAACAAACTAAGATGTTACAATAATAGAATTCATTGACAGCACAGTAGATGAAATGTCAGAGGAGTTCAGAACACACATAATTAAAATGATCTGTGAAGCACAGAATAATATAAGAGAGCAATAACAGGCAACAATTGATAAATCCAACAAAGAGATAAGAGAGCAAGCCAGTTGTGGTGGCGCACGCCTGTAATCCCAGAACTTTGGGAGGCTGAGACAGGAGAATTGCAAGTTCAAAGACAACCTCAGCAACGGTGAGGCACTAAGCAACTCAGTGGGGAAAAAAAAAATCAATAGAAAGCATTACCAACAGACTAGATAACTTGGAAGATACAACCTCAGACAATGAAGACAAAATATATATTTTTAGTTTTTTTTGATACTGGGGATTGAACTCAGGGGTACTCCACCACTGAGCCACATCCCCAGCCCTATTTTGTGATTTAGACAAGATCTCATCAAGTTACTTGGTGCCTAACCATTGCTGAGGCTGAACTCGCAATTCTCCTGTTTCCGACTCCCAAAGTGCTGGTATTACAGGTGTGTGCCACTGTGCCTGGCAAAATACATAATCTTGAGAATAAAGTTAACTACATAATGAAGATGGTAAGAAACCATGAACAAAACTTCCAAGAATTATGGGATAACATCAAAAGACAAAAATCTAAGCATTACTGAGATAGAGGAAGGCACAGAGATACAAACCAATGGAATACACAATCTCTTCAATGAAATAACATCAGATAATTTCCCAAACATGAACAATGGATTGGAAAATCAAATACAAGAGGCTTACAGGAAACCAAATGTACAAAACCACAATAGATCCACACCAAGGCACATTATAATGAAAATGCCTACCATACACAATAAGGATAGAATTTTAAAAGCTGCAAGAGAGAAGGCACAGATTACATACAGGAGGAAAACAATCTGGATTTCAGCATACTTCTCAACACAGACCTTCAAAGCCAGGAGATCCTGGAACAACATATACCAAGCTCTAAAATAAAATGGGTGCCGACCAAGAATCTTATACCTAGCAAAATTAAGCTTCTGATTTGATGACAAAATAAAAACCTTCCATGATAAACAAAAGTCAAAAGAATTTACAATGAGAAAGCTTGCACTAGAGAACATTCTTAGCAAAATATTTCATGAGAAGGAAATGGAAAACAATAATGAAAATCGACAAAGGGAGGGACTGTAGTCTAAAGGAAAAGCCAGTCAAAGGAGAAACCAAATCAAGTTAAAAACCAAAAATAAGCCAAAATGAATGGGAATACAAACCATATTTCAATAATAACCCTGAATGTTAATGGCCTAAACATATCAGTCAAAAGACATAGACTAGCAGATTGGATTTAAAAAAAAGACCCAACAATATGTTGTCTTCAAGAGACTCATCTCATAGAAAAAGAAGTCCACAGTCAGAAGGTGAAAGGATAGGAAAAAACATACCACTCAAATGGACAATGTAAACCAGCAGGGATCTCCATCCTCCTGTATCAGATAAAGTAGACTTCAAACCAAAGATAGTCAGAAAGCATAAAGAATAACATTTCATCAAAGCCAGCCTCAGCAATGGCGAGGTGCTAAGCAACTCAGTGAGACCCTGTCTTTACATAAAACACAAAATAGGACTGGGGATGTGTTTCAGTGGTCTAGTGCCCCTGAGTTCAATCTCCAGTACAAAAAAAAAAAAGAATGACATTTCGTATCGCTTAAGGGAACCATACATCAAGAAGACATAACAAGGGGCTGGGATTGTAGCTCAGCAGTAGAGCACTTGCTTGCATGCGTGAGGCCCTGGGTTCAATCCTCAGCACCACGTACAAAGCAATAAAATAAAGACATTGTGTCCATCTACAACTAAAAAAATATTTAAAAAAAAAAAGAAGACGACATAACAAGGGCTGGGATTGTAGCTCAGTGGTAGAGCACTTGCCTCGCATGCGTGAGGCCCTGGGTTCGATCCTCGGCACCACATACAAAGCAGTAAAATAAAGACATTGTGTCCATCTATAACTAAAAAATATTTAAAAAAAAAAAAAAGAAGAAGACATAACAATTATAAATATCTATGCCCTGAACAATGGAGCATCCACGTATATCAAACAAATCCTTCCCAATTTCAAAAATCAAATAGACCACAACACAATAATACTGGGTGACTTTTCACACCTCTTTCACCACTGGAGAGATCTTCCAAACAAAAACTAAACAAAGAAACCATAGAACTCAATAATACAATCAATAATTTAGAATTAACAGACATATACAGATTATTTCATCCATCCACAAGTGAATACACATTTTTCTCAGTAGCACACAGATCCTTTCTAAAATAGACCATATGTTATGCCACAAATCAAGACTTAGCAAATACAAAAAACAGAGATACTACCCTGCATTCTATTGGACTATCATGAAATGAAATTAGAAATCAATGATAAGATAAAAAATAGAAGCTACTCCATCACCTTGAGACTAAATAATACACTATTGAATGACACATGGATAACAGAAGATGTCGAGGAGGAGATTAAAAAATTCTTAGAGGTAAATGAAAACTCTGATACACATATCAAAATCTCTGGGACACTATGAAGACTGTGTTAAGAGGAAAGTTCATTGCATTGAGCTCATTCACTGAAAGAAGAAAAAAAATCAACAAATAAACCACCTTTCAAAGCTCTAGAAAAGAAGAACAAATCAGCACCAAAAGAAGTAGAATACAGGAAATAATTAAAATCTGGGGTGAAATCAATGAAATTGAAAGGAAACAATTAAAAAACTTAATAAAAACCTGGTTCTTTGAAAAAAATAAATAAAATTGATAACCCTTAGCTACCCTAACAAAAAGGAGAGAGAAAACAAATTACTAAAATTCAAGATGAAAATGGAAATATCACAACAGATACTATTGAAATACAGAAGATAATTAGAAACTATTTTGAAAATCTATACTCCAGTAAAATAGAAAATCCTGAAGACACTGACAAATTTCTAAGGCCATATGATTTACCCAAACCGAATCAGGAAGACATACACAACTTAAACCAATCAAATCAAGCAAGGAAACAGAAGATACCATCAAAAGCTTACCAACCAAGAAGAGCCCAGGACCAGACGGATTCTCAGCCGAGTTCTACAAGACCTTCAAAGAAGAATTAATACCAATACTCCTCAAATTATTCCATGAAATAGAAAAGGAGGAAACCCTTCCAAACTCATTCTATGAGGCTAGTATCACCCTGATTCCAAAACCAGACAAAGATTCATTGAAGAAAGAAAACTTCAGACCAATATCCCTGATGAACATCGACACAATAATTCTCATTAAAATTCTCACAAATCATATACAAAAACATATTAAAAGACAGTGTACCATGATCAAGTGGGTTTCATCCCAGGTATGCAAGTTTGGTTCAACATACGGAAATCAATAAATGTAATTCATCAAATCAATAGACTTAAAGTCAAGAATCACACAATTATCTCTATAGATGCTGAGAAAATCTGACAAAATACAGCACCCTTTCATATTCAGAACACTAAGAAAACTAGAGACAGTAGGAACATACCTCAACACTGTAAAAGCTATCTATGCAAAACCAAAAGCCAACATCATCCTCAATGGGGAAAAATTGGAAACATTCCCTCTAAAAACGGGAACAACACAGGGATGTCTTCTTTCACCACCACTATTCAACAAAAGTCCTTACAACATTAGCCAGAGGAATTAGACAGTCAGAAGAAATTAAAGGGATAAGAATAGGAAAAGAAGTTAAACTATTATTATTTGCTGATGACATGATTCTTTACTTAGAGGATCCAAAAAATTCTACCAGAAAACTTCTAGAACTAATAAGTGAATTCAGCAAAGTAGCAGGATATAAAATCAATATCCTTAAATCAAAAGCATTTCTCTACATCAGTGATGAATCCTCTGAAAGAGAAATTAGAAAAACTACCCCATTCACAGTAGCCTCAAAAAAAAAAAATGAAATAGTTGGGAATTGATTTAACAAGAGGTGAAAGACCTTTACAATGAAAACTACAGAGCACTAAAGAAAGAAATTGAAGAAGATCTTAGAAGATGGAAAGATTTCCCATGCTCTTGGATATGCAGGATCAATATCGTCAAAATGGCCATTCTATCCAAAGTGCTAAACAGATTCAATGCAATTCCAATTAAAATTACAACATCAGCCGGGCATGGTGGCACATGCCTGTAATCCCAGCACTTTGGGAGGCTGAGACAGGAGAATCTTGAGTTCAAAGCCAGCCTCAGCAACAGCGAGGTGCTAAGCAACTCAGTGAGACCCTGTCTCTACGTAAAACACAAAATAGGGCTAGGGATGTGGTTCAGTGGTTGAATGCCCCTGAGTTCAATCCCTGGTACCAAAAAAAAAAAAATCCCAACATCATTCTTTATAGAAATAGAAAAGGCAATCATGAAATTCATTTGGAAAAATAAGACACCCAGAATAATCAAAACAATCCTTAGCAAGAAGAGCGAAGCAGGAGGCATCACAATACCAGACCTTAAACAATATTAAAAAACAACATGGGCCGGGTGCGGTGGCTCACGCTTGTAATCCTAGCACTTTGGGAGGCTGAGACAGGAGAATCGCAAGTTCAAAGCCAACCTCAGCAAAGGCGAGGCACTAAGCAACTCAGTGAGACCCTGTCTCTACATAAAACACAAAATAGGGCTGGGGATGTGGCTCAGTGGTCAAGTGCCCCTGAGTTCAATCCCCAGTACCAAAAAAAAAAAAACAACAACATGGTATTGGCACCAAAACAGACATATAGATCAATGGTATAGAATAGAAGACACAGAGACAAACTCACATAAATACAGTTATCTTATACTAGACAAAGGTGCCAGAAACATACACTGGAGAAAAGATATTCTCTTCAACAAATGGTGCTGGGAAAACTGAAAATCCATATGCAGCAAAATGAAACTAAATATCTCGCACCATGCACAAAACTCAATTCAAAGTGGATAAAGGACCTAAGAATTAGACTAGAGACCCTGCACCTAACTGAGGAAATCAAATCTTCATCAGGTCAGAATTGGCCCTGAACTCCTTAACAAGACTCCTAAAGCACAAGAAATAAAATTAAGAATCTGTAAATGGGATGGATTCAAACTAATAAGCTTCTTCTCAGCAAAAGAAACAATCAATGAAGTGAACAGAGAGCCTACATCCTGGGAACAAATCTTTGCCACATGCACATCAGAGCCCCGATCTCCAGGATACATAAAGAACTCAAAAAACTTAACACCAAAAAAACAAACAACCCAATCAATAAAT
This sequence comes from Geosciurus inauris, assembly GCA_004024805.1. Taxonomy (NCBI): domain Eukaryota; kingdom Metazoa; phylum Chordata; class Mammalia; order Rodentia; family Sciuridae; genus Geosciurus; species Geosciurus inauris. The sequence continues at coordinate 24,136 of PVHX01012396.1, forward strand.
GGAGCTGGCTAAGGAGCTGGCTGAACAGACTTCTCAGAAGATATACAATCGACTAACAAATATATGAAGAAATGTTCAATATCTCTAGTAATTAGAGAAATGCAAATCAAAACTACTCTAAGATTCCATCTCACTCCAGTCAGAATGGCAGTTACCAAGAATGCAAACAACAAGAACTGTTGGCGAGGATGTGGAGAAAAAGGCACACTCATACATTGCTGGTGGGACTGCAAATTGGTGCAACCAATCTGGAAAGCAGTATGGAGATTCCTTAGAAAATTTGGAATTGAACCACCATTTGACCCAGCCATCCCACTCCTCGGTCTATACCCAAAGGACTTAAAAATGACATACTACAGTAATGTAGCGGCACAGTTCACAATTGCTAAACTGTGGAACCAACCTAAATGCCCTTCAATAGATGAATGGATAAAGAAACTGTGGTGTATATATACATAATGAAGTATAACTCAGCATTAAAAGAGAATAAAATTATGGCATTTGCAGGTAAATGGATGGAGTTGGGAGAACATCATGCTAAGAAAAGTAAGCCAATCCCAAAAAACCAAAGGCCAAATGTTCTCTGACAAGTGGATGCTGATCCATAATGTAGGAGGGGGCATGGGAAGAATGGAGAAACTCTGGTCAAAGGGGAGGGAAGGAAGGGGATGCAGGGAAGATGGTGCAATGCAGCAGACAATAATGCTCTAGGTTTATGTATGACTGCACATATGGTATAACTCTACATTGTGTACAACCAGAAGTAAAAAGTTGTGCTCCATTTGTGTACAATGAATCAAAATGCATTCTGCTGTCATGTAAACCTAATTAGAAAAAATAAATGAAAAAAAAGTTTTAAACAGACAGTTTCCTAAGGAAAATATATGAATTGCCAATAAGTATATGCAAAGAGGTTGAACATCACTAATCTTCAGGGAAATGCAAATCAAAGCCACAAACAGCTCTTAGGATGAGTCCTAAAAAAATTAAAAGCAGAATCATTGCCAGGCATGGTGGGGGTATGCGTATAATCTCAGCAACTCAAAAGGCAGGAGAAGCAAATGTTTAAGGCCGGCCTCAGTAACTTAATCAGATCTTGTCTCAAAATGAAAAATAAAAAAAGGGATTGGGGATATTGCTTAGTGGTAAAACACCTCTCGGTTCAATACTCAGTATCCAAAAAACAAACAAAAAAACTAGAATCATTATGTGATACAGCAATTCAACTTATGGGCATATACCCCAAAGAACTGAAAGCAGAGTCTCAAAGAAATATTTGTATATTCCTGTTCATAGCAGTATTATTCATGATATAGGCTGAATATCCCTTATTCAAAATGTTTGGGACCACAAGTATTTTAGATTTTGGACTTTGGAATATTTGTATATTCATAATGAGATATCTTAGGGATGAGATCCAAGCCTAAACACAAAATTCATTTGTTTCATATACACCTTATACACATAGCCTGATGGTAATTTTATACAATATTTTTTTTTTAATTTTTTAAAAATTTTTAAAAAATATTTATTTTTTAGTTGTAGGCAGACAGAATATCTTTATTTTATTTTTATGTGGTGCTGAGGATCGAACCCAGTGCCTCACGCATGCTAGGCGAGCACGCTACCACTGCGCCATAACCCCAGCCCCTTATACAATATTTTTAATGCAACTGTGTTTTAACTATAGCCAGTCACATGAGGTCAGATGTGAAATTTTTCACATGTTGAATAATGTTGGTACTCTAAAAGTTTCAGATTTTGGAGCATTTCAGATTAGCTATGTTCACCCTGTAGTCAAACCCAAGTATATATCAATAGAGAAATAACAAAAATGTGGCAAATACATACAATGGAATATTATTCATCCTTTAAAAAGAGGGTAAATTATGATACATGCCACTACAAGGAAGAACTTTCATGACATTACTCTTAAGTGAAATAAACCAGTAATATAGGACAAATACTATATGATTCCACTTATGTGAAGTGTCTGGAATAGTTGAATTCATAGACACAGAAAGTAGAAGTGGACAGAAAGGGACTAGATGATTGAGAAAGTGGGAAATAAACATTTAATGGTTATAAAGAGTCAGTTTTGCAAGATGAAAAAGTTCTGGAGTTTCGTTACAGAATAAATTGAAAATACATACTATTACTGGACTATATACTTAAAAATAGTTATGACAATAAATTTCATGTTACATGTATTTTGTCACAATTGAATATTTAGAAAGAAAGACAGAGAAGTCTTCTAGGATGACTGACTGAGCTGTTGTGTACCCATCCCACAGTGAATAAGCAAAACTGGTGAAAAATATTTTTAAAAAATCACTTAAAGTCTCTGGAAGTTGTCCTAAGAGCATACAGCAAATGAAGAAATATTTATTCAAGAAAACCTAACAAAGGAATGTCTGAAGCATGTGAATCACCATCTTTTCCCTACCTTTCCCACCCCTACCTCAGCTTGAGGGAAACTTTGTCCTACATGTGTACAACCAAGCATGCAGAGCTCCCTTCTAATGAGTGTGGAGAGAGGGGTTTCCTTTTCCCACCCAGAGGTTTATAGGCTCTACCCCAGGTGCACAGTATCTTCTACCAAGTGCAATCTCCTAGGCCCAAGTTTATTAGTAGAGCAGTATCCACACTAAGATTATCAGAGGTCTGAAGGTGAACACTCACCCAGAATAGTGGCTCAGGGGGAGAGGCAGTCCTTAAAAAAGGAGAGTTCTGAAGTTCTCCCCAAAAAAATTGATTTTATTTTAAACAGTGTGTGGGAAAGTTCAAACCTCAGGGTACTCTTCATACTAGCTTCTCTTAAGAGTTACTTAAGAGTAACTTGTTGGGGCTGGGGATGGGGCTCAGTGGTAGAGCGCTTGCCTCACATGCGTGAGGCATTGGGTTCGATCCTCAGCACCACATATAAATAATAAATAAATAAAATAAAGATCCATCCACAACTAAAAATATTAAAAAAAAAAAAAAAAAAAAAGAGTAACTTGTTAAACATAAGCCAATTGATTGATGGGAAAGAACCAGAAAAAGAGAAAACAAAGAGCTTTCCTGGAATCAGAACAAACGTAAGCCTCAAAAAGCCTACTTGGACCCAATCACAATGGCATCAGATTAGGGAAATTTTTTGTTTTCAACAGAGCAATCAGCCAGTAATTAATTTAGCCAAAGACATGCAAGTGGTACCAGCTGAAGCAGACAGCTATAAAGAAACATCAAGAAAAGAGACAGGGGCTGGGATTGTAGCTCAGCGGTAGAGCGCTTGCCTCGCATGCGTGAGGCCCTGGGTTCGATCCTCAGCACCACATACAAAGCAATAAAATAAAGACATTATGTCCATCTACAGCTAAAAAAATATTAAAAAAAAAAAAAAAGAAAAGAGACAAAGCCTTGCCAAAACCACTCTACCATAAGTAGGTGACTGAGTGAACACACCCAAAATGGAGCTCTCTAAGAGTGACAATGGCTTCAAATTGCAGGAGAAGAGAGACTTCATTAAAGAGTTTAGCCAAGTCACATAACAAATAAGCACACAACAATAAAAACAAGCCCCTAAAATGGAGGAGAATCAGAATCTAGAATCGCTACAACATATCGTGTAAAATGTCCAGTTTTAAACAAAAAATGAATAGACATGCAAAGAAACAAAGTGTGACTCATACACAGGAAAAAGCAAGCAAAAGAAATTGCCTTTGAGAGGTCTCAAACATAAATGTTTTTAAAATTTTTTTTAAAAATTTTTATTTACTTATTTTTATGTGGTGCTGAGGATCAAAGCCAGTATCTCACACAAGCAAGACAAGTAAGTGATCTACCACTGAGCTACAACCCCAGCCCACAGACATAAATTTAACAGAAAAAAAGACTTGGAGGTGTCATTATAAACATGTTAAAAGAGCCGGGCACAGTGGTGCATGCCTGTAATCTCAGCACTTTGAGAGGCTGAGACAGGAGAATTGTGAGTTCAAAGCCAGCCTCAGCAATGGCGAGGCGCTAAGCAACTCAGTGAGACCCTGTCTCTACATAAAACACAAAACAGGCCTGGGGATGTGGCTCAGTGATGAAGTACTCCTGAATTCAATCCCCAGTACCAAAAAAAAAAGTTAAAAGAAAGAAATCTTGGGAGGCTGAGAGAGGAGAATCACGAGTTCAAAGCCAGCCTCAGCAACAGCAAGGCGCTAAGCAACTCAGTGAGACCCTGTCTCTAAATAAAACACAAAATAGGGCTGGGGATGTGGCTCAGTGGTCGAGTGCCCCTGAGTTCAATCCCTGGTGCCAAAAAAAAAAAAAAAAAGAAAGAAAGAAATTGTGCCTAAAGAAGTAAAGAAAACTATAACAAGAATGCCTCATCAAAAAGCAAATATCAATAGATATATACAAATGAACCAGCTGGGCATGGTGGCCCATGCCTATAATCCCAGCAGCTTGGGAAGCTAAGGCAAGAGGATCACAAATTCAAAGCCAGCCTCAGCCAAAGTGAGGCGCTGAGCAACTCAGTGAGACCCCGTCTCTAAATAAAATACAAAAAAAAAAAAGGGCTGGGAATGTGGTTCAGTGGTCAAGCGCCCCCAGGTTCAATCCCTGCTACAAGGAGGGCGGCAGGAGAAAGAAAAAGAAACAAATTCTAGGACTGGGGTTGTAGCTCAGTAGTAAAGGACTTGCTTACCACAGGTGAGGCACTGGGTTCAATCCTCAGAACCACATTTAAAAAAAAAAAAAAAAGGTACTGTATCCAGCTAGAACTAAAAATATTTTTTTAAAAAAAATCCTGAATCTGAAAAGTACAATAACGAAAATGAAAAAGTCACTAGAGTACACGTGAACCAGCAGACAAAAGAATCAGCAAACTCAGACACAGATTGCTAGAAATGAGGTAACCAAAACCTAGAAAACAGAATGAAGGAAAACAAACAAATTCTAAGAAAAATCTGGGACATTTTTAAGCATACCAACATACTCTGATGAAAGAATGAGAGAGGAGATAAAAAAGCAGAAAAAAAATATTCCACGTAGCAAGACTTTGTCTCAAAATAAAAAATAAAAACACTGGGGTTGTGGTTCAGTGATACAACGCTTGTCTAGCATGTGTGAGGCACTGGGTTCGATCCTCAGCACCACAAAAAATTAATAAAGGTATTGTGTCCATCTACAACTCAAAATATTTATTTTTTAAAAAAAAGGAACCATCAAATTGAGGGTTAGTATATGTAGTTAACTGTCCTACATGCTTCTAAAATGTCATGGACAAAGACTAAGGAACTATTCCAGATCAAAGGAGACTAAAGAGGTGTGACACTTAAATATCTAAAGGTATCATGTGACTGCACACTGGATTGTGAACAAGAAAGGAGAAAAAAGGAAAAAAAAATTATTTTATAAGATATATTATTTGGAAGGTTGAGGACATAGCTCATGTAGAGTGCTTGTCTCGCATGCAAAAGGCCCTGGGTTCAATCCCTAGCAACACAACCCCCCCCAAAAAAAAAAAAATATTTGGAAAATTGGCAAAATTTAAAAGGGATCTATAAACTAAATGGTAGAAGTATATCAACAGTAATTTCCTGATTTTGATTTGCATACTGTGGCTATGTAGAATGTCCTTGTATTCTGGATGTACATACTGAAATGTTTAAGAATAATGGAACATCACATCTACAACTTACTCAAAGGTGATAGAAAAAAATTTGCATATGTGTGCTTGTGTGTACAGAGGATGAAAAAGAGTGTTTATATGCCTTTATATGCCCTAAATGGAAAATGGATAAAAATTTAACACAAGAAATCCTAGTGAACAGTATACAAGAATTTTTTTGTACTATTCTTGCATCTTTTTCTAGGTTTGAAGTTACTTCAAAATAAAGTTA
>PVHX01012396.1:30111-59667 GCA_004024805.1 Geosciurus inauris
AAAAAAAAAAAAAAATTAAGTACCAATACTCTCAAAAAATACAAAATCAAACAGTTTCTTGTGTTAAAGGTGATAGTTATCCTTGACCTTTCTTCTGATCACCCAATAGGTAAACTGTTATTTTTACAATTTCTAATAAGTTTGCTGAGGTAATGGTAGGTTACTAATGTTTTCAGTATTACACAAATCCTCTGTTCTACATTGAAGATCAGCACCATGTGACTGTTAATGAAATGTAACCCTTAAAATATATATTAAAAAGAGAAACAGCAGGGTGCGGTGGCGCAAGCCTGTAATCCCAGCACTTAGGGAGGCTGAGACAGGAGAATCGCGAGTTCAAAGCCAGCCTCAGCAACAGTGAGGCACTAAGCAACTCAGTGAGACCCTGTCTCCACATAAAACACAAAAAAATAGGGCTGAGGATGTGGCTCAGTGGTCGAGTGTCCCTGAGTTCAATCTCCAGTATCAAAAAAAAAAAAAAAAAAAAAAAAAAAAAAGAGAAACAACAGCTGAGCCTGTGCAATGGGACATGCATATAAAGCCCAGCCACTCAGGAGGTAAGGCAGAAGGATCTAAATTTGAGCCAGCCTGGGCAACTTGGTAAGACCTTGTCTCTAAAACAAACAACAAACAAACAAAAAGAGATGGGGGGGCTGGGATTGTAGCTCAGTGGTAGAACGCTTGCCTTGCATGCATGAGGCACTGGGTTTAATCTTCAGCACCACATAAAAATAAATAAATAAAATATATTGTGTCCATCTACAACTAAAACAAAATATTTTAAAAAAGAGAGTGAGAGAGAAAGAGAGATGGGGATGTAGCTCAGTGGTACAGCAGGTCCAGTTCCCAGGACTGTGAGGGGATGGAGGGACAACTGATAGAAAAACTGTGAAGTTCACAGAAAAGTATATCCCAGAAGAAACACAACCTGTCCAAGCATTTACTGCGTAAATGTTTGTAAAATTATTTGTGATTTCAAACCTTGGAAATATATTATTAATGGGGAACATTTGTAATATTGAAGTTAGTCAAAATATTCATCATTAAGGTTTAACAAATTTATAACCCTGGAAAAAATATATTAGATTTCAATATCTTTTAGCATTGGTACTTTGACATTAACTAATAAAATATGGAAGACTATCCATGGTAAATTCAGAAGCAAATTAATTTGACTCATTCTACCTATTTCTATAGGCACAGAAAAAACTTGGGGAGAATTTAAACTAATCTATCAAAAGCAGATTACCTACCTTAAAGGGTTAAAGGGGAGGTACTTTCAATTTTTACTTTATATACTTACATATTTTTGTTTATTGTGGTTGGTACTAGAGGGATTGAACCCAGAGCCTAGGCTCTACTACTGAGCTACATCCCCAGCCTATTTTTACTTTTCATTTGGAGACATAGTCTCCGTTGCCCAAGTTGGCCTCAAACTTGCCATCCTCCTGCCTCAACTTTCTGAGTTGTTGGGATTACAGCTGTGCACCACTTTTTTTTTTTTTTAAACACAAAGCATGTATTAACTATGGATCAAAAAATAAAGGAAACAAGAAAAACTTATCTTACTAGTATATAATCATGAATTGACTCACAAAAAGAAATTGGTATAAAACACTACTTCTTGGGAAAAAGGGAAACCTGTTTGGTACCTTGGTTTCTCATTGGAATGGTTAGCAGAGCAAGATATGGCAACAGCTCAGTTTGGAGGCATAAAGCTGGTAGGCAGAAGTCAGAAAAAAGTGCTTTTGCTGCCATGCAGTTTTCTCGATACTGTATAGAAAAGAAAAAAAAAAACATGACAGGAAAATGAAATTTAAAAATATAGTTCTGTGTTCCAGATAAACTAAGTTTATTACACCACAAACTGTGTGAGCTTGTATACCACAAACGTACTTTTGAGAGTTTAGAATGAATCCTTTAAAATTTTCCTAGCATTATCTAGTATTATGTTATATAAGCAACAACCTCACACATCGTGTTCATCAATCTCTTTAACTATATCGAGATCATGTTTAAGTGACTCACCTATATAATACAGGCTTGTATAAGAACATTTGATGATGTTTACACAACCATGAACCTATTTAACAATGCAGTTCTTTTTTTTAACGATGCAGTTCTTGAACATGCCCCACCAATGTTAAAAGTTCTCAGAATGTGTTTGTGTAGTTAAGTGATGCATGACTGTATATTTGTGAGTAAGTAATATTTACTATGTTGTACAACAGACCTCAAACTTATTCCTTCTAACTGAAATGTGTATCCTAGGTTTTAACTAAAACTAAAATATAACTCAACTTTGATTTCAGTGAAATTCAACCAACAGAATTGTGCTTTCAAATTTTGTTATTTTTTCCCTTAAAAAAAAATCTTATGAAAATGGTCCTTCTTACATTTTATCATCATTCCAAGAAAAGTGTAGGCCTCATCAACTATTTTACCAAAATAAAACCTTTTTCTTTTTTCACTTTAAAAAACAGCTTTATATATATATATTATATATTAATATAATTCATATGCAATAAAGTTCACCTATTCACTCAAAGCATACTTTTTAATTTTATTTTATTTTTACCTTTTTAAATATTAGAAACCACTGGGGTTTGTGTAAGGGTCGAAAACTTGATCCTCCTCCTTGGCAATGAGCAAATCCTCGTGCTTTGTTGGAATGCATCACACCTCTTGTAGCTATAGATGTACTATATTCCCTGAGTAAAGAGCGTGTCTAACAAATGAGACAAGATGTGAAATATAGAAGAGATTTACAAAATAGTACAATTATTATTATTATTATTGTTGTTATTTGGTACTGGGGACTGAACCCAGGGGCAGTGGGTTCAGTGGTCGAGTGCTGCTGGGTTCAGTCTCTAGTACCAAAAAGAAAAAAAATAGCCTTCCTTCCTTCCTTCTCAGTATCAGGGATTGAATCCAGAGGGTGCTTTACCACTGATTTACATCTTCAGCTCTCTTTATTTTTTATTTTGAGACAGGATCTCACCAACTTGCCAAGGCTGGCCTGGAACCTGTGATCCTACTACCTCGATCTCCTGAGTAGCTGGATTATAGTGTGTGCCATCACACCAGGCAAAGGTATGCAAGTTTTCAATGTACTATTCTTCCAACTTATCTATAGGTTAGAAAATTTCAAAATAAAAAAGAATCAATTATATGAAGATATAAAAATGACAGAGTTGATTAATTACCCTGAGTTGATTACTATCCACTGTATACAAAATTCACAATATCACATTGAGCCTCATAAATATGTACAAATATATGGCAAACAAAAAATATTTTTAAAGAATTATAAAAAAACTAAGTAGGAGACTGAGGCAGGAGGATCCCAAGTTTGAGTACAGCCTAGAGAACTTAGACCCTATCTCAAAATAAAACATAAAAAGGATTGAGGATGTAGCTCAGAGGTAGAGAGCCACTGAGTTTAACACCCAGTACCTAGAGGAAAAAAAAACAAAAATCACACACACAAAACTGCTGAATAATGAAAATCTATAGTTATTAATGTCATTTCAATATTTATAACAGAAAACTATTAGCATATTAAAATAGTGTTGTCCAGAAGAATTTCTATAATGATGGAAATGTTCTGCAGTAGGCTTGTTTGATACAGTAGCTACTAGCCACATGCAGTGATCAAATACTGGAAATATGTGGCTATTGTGACCAAGGAACTGAATTTTTAGTTTAATTTAAATTTAAAGAGCCAAATGTGGCTAATGGCTGCTGTACTAATCAGGTTAGTGTCAAGATATTAAGAAAAAACATAGAGGCTGGGCATTATAGTGCATGCCTGTAGTCCTAGCTTACTGAGGCAGAAGGTTCACTTGAGGCCAGAAGTTTTAGACTAGCCTGGTAAAAGTAGTGAGACCCTATCACAAAAAAAAACAAACAAATAGATTTCATGCTGGGAATTGAAACCAGGACCTTGTGCATGCTAAGTACATGCTCTATACTAAGCTAACCTTTAGTTAATACAAATTTTATAATAATTTCAAATATTTATTTTTTTAATTTCAAATGTTTAAAAAAAATTTTTAAACGAACAGTACAGCCAGACACAGTCTTTGTCTTCATAATTTTCAAGGGTTATTAACTTTTCTGATTGTATATATATTAATTTGAAATCAGAAAATAATTTCAGAAAAAATTAGCGCTATATTATCAACAGAAAACTGAAATAACTCACTGAAGCTTCTTTACAAACACTGAAATGGATGAATTCATTTTAGCATAGTAATTAAGGAGTCACAAAATTATGTCAAATAATTAAGGATAAAAGCAAATTTTCTTTTCTCAGTTCTAAGGAAATACAAACAAAAACATTTAGGTCGAATGGTCTTACATTCCAGTCACCACTGAGGACATCTGCAAAACTGAGAAATTCACTGGCTCTCACAAGATCATCTACTTCCATGAAGAAATCTATGTAGTTTTGGTGAAGATATAAATTAAATAACTCTCCTGGCATGTGAGACATTTCTACTACTTCCTATAAAAAGAAGCATAAACATACATATATATAGTTTTGATCAAAATACATATATACACAAACGTAATATATGCTTGGTAAACAGTAGTAAGTGTTATAAAGACCTTACCTCAGGTTGAACAAGTAATGTGTCCCGTTCATACTCTGACAAATGAGAAGGCAACTGAGGTGAGTCCAATTCTGTTAAAGGTGCTCCTACAAAAATATTTCTGTAATTATTTAAAATAATACCATCTTTACAATTATATAGCACTTTTTATTTGAAGATTTTCAACACTTCAGACACATAATGCTAAAATACTAAGCAAGCTACTAAAAATTAAAAACAACAAAATAACTGGGAAGTCTGCCAATTTTATCACTATTAATAAGAATTAAATTTGAAATTTCAATGCCTGGATTATGCTTTTCTAGGCCTAAAACACTCCATTTTCTCAAAGCACTTCTCATTTTACCTTTCTAGCTTTGACTGCTTTCTTCCTTCAATTCATTTCAATATAGAACTCTTTACGTTTTATTTACTATGTACAAAGACGCTGCTCTCTGCCTGGGAGAGCAGGAATCCAGTTCCCTAATGTAAGAGAGGTCATAAACAAACATTGGCAAAGAAAAAATGGATTAAAGGAAAAGAATCAGGCAAAAATAGCCACTAACGCACAGAGGTGAGAGGACCCAGGACAGAGAAGCCACCTAAGTGATGGCTGTTTCACTTTCCTTATGTGGCATGAAGATTTCCACATAGAAATCCTGATTTCTTCCTTTAGAATTATGACTATCAACTGATATTTACTACATAAAGAATAGGAATTTGGGATTTCATTCAAAGGAGGGACAATTTGGGAGATTAGGAATGAGGAATAGGGGTGGATGGGCTGAGGGGCAGAAGGCATCAAAAAGGAAGAAGAGGGCAATGAACACCTCTGGTTGGGGGTCAGCAAGTTATTGAAGAGTAGAGAAATTTAAGAGGAGCAAAAGAAACTTTAAGTTACCTGGTAATTTCCCTAGGACCTTCTTGCCTTGAGCCTAAGGCTAAGAGAACTCTGGGATACCAATTCTTACCACTCAAACTCTAGATGGACTGATGTCTTACTTTTAGCAAACTACAATTTTAATAATTTAAAGACATGTTCTACATGGTTTTTTTTGTTTGTTTGTTTGTTTGTTTGTTTTTTGAGTGAAACTGGGGATTAAGTCCAGAGGTGTTTCACTACTGAGCTATATCCCTAGTCCTTTCTTTATTTTGAGACAGGGCCTCACTAAGTTGCTGAGGCTGGCCTCTAACTTGAGATCCTCCTGATTCAGCCTCCCAAGTCACTAGGATTATACTTAATCCTGCTTATAGTCAGAAAACACTTCATATAGCAAAATGCACTTTCCTGTTATGGCTCAAGCCCTGCTAGGCAGTATCTAACCTATCCCTGGTTCTTGTAACAAAACAAATACAAGGCATTTAAAAAAATGTGTTATCTTATTTCCATTTTGAGACTAATATCCAATAGATAAAGAAAAAATGCACAAAGTTTCTTACTTTTACAGTACAGAATTTTCCCCAAAGCTCTGAAGAGAAAGAGAGAAGCATCTTTGCCACCAATAGCTTGTATCTCTTGATTTTCAAAAACCCTATCAGGTTTTTTCACTCGCTTTGATTTTGACAGCGCAGCGTCTGACTTTAATGATACTCCTTTTCTCCTTGGCCATAAATTGCTCTCTCCTGAATAGGACACACCCAAGTGACAATATTTAAAATAAAATCAAAATATAAATTTAAAGTTAAGAACATTTCAGATAGTTACACTAAATATTCCAATTAAAATGTTTTTCTAATAGACAATAATTATAAAATATGTAAACTGTGTCAGAGTCCTATTTGGGCTGCTATTAAAATAGAAAAAAAGTTATTTAAAATTATCTCATAATCCCCAGCACCAAAAGAAAAAGATCTCCTGATACCTATTGCAATATTCACATACATAATGACACATTAATACAGTTGTATCACCTTGCTTTCTTATGGTGTTATATATACCATACTGCCTTTGGTGCATGATATATATTATTTAACTCTCATAGCAATTCCATGAGGAGGGAATAATTACAACAGTTAAAGAAATGAATATAAACAGTAAGTAACTGACTTAAGGTCATCAATGAGTAATCAGAACCCAAGCAGTCTGGATTTAAATCACAGTATTTATTTCATTAGACTGATCAGAGAATTAAATGAAAAAAACATGGAATTGTTCATATAATTTCTTTGAAACTTCTGAAGCTGGGCATGGTGGTGCACACCTGTAATCCTAGCACTTTGGGAAGCTGAGACAGGAGAATCCCGAGTTCAAAGCTAGCCTCAGCATTGGCGAGGCACTAAGCAACTCAGTGAGACCTTGTCTCTAAATAAAACAAAATAGGGCTGGGAATGTGGCTCAGTGGTCCAGTACCCCTGAGTTCAATCCCCAGTGCCAAAATTAAAAAACAAAACAAAACTTCTGAGCCTAGAGCAATGTTAGTACTCCAAATTGGTCCACTTTGCCTTTTCTACCTTATATATTCCAGTACTAAACTTAAGCATGTTTATTTTTTTCCATAGAAACATGCGGGATTCTGATTTTTATTTTTTAAAAATGTTTAATTATTTGTGCTACTGGGAATTGAACCCAGGGATGCTCCACCACTGCTTCACCACAACCCCAGTCCTTTTTATTTTTTATTTTGAAACAAGGTCTCACTAAATTGCTGAGTCTGGTTTTGAACTTGTGTGATAGTTCTGCCTCAGCCTCCCAAATAGCTGGGATTATAGGTCTGTGCTACTGTACCCAGATTACTTCACTCATTCTTTACACAAAACCATGAGATAGGTTCTTATATAAAAGGTGAGAAAATAGAGGCACAAAAAATGAAGTTACACAGGCCTATACAACTGTTGCTAAGGCTGATCTTCGACTTTTGATCCTCCTGCCTCAGCCTCCCAAACCTGGCAGGCCTATCCACTTGTTAAGTGGCAGAAAGAGGATTTTTCCCTAATAAGTGATTTCAAATAATTTTAAAAGGTAAAGTAGCGGGGCTAGGGTTGTGGCTTAGTGGCAGAGCACTTGCCTTGCATGTGTGAGGCCCTGGGTTTGATTCTCGGCACTGCATATACATAAATGAATAAAATAAAGGTCCATCAACAACTAAATATATATATGTGTGTGTGTGTGTGTATATATATACTTTTTCAAAGGTAAAGTAGCAAACCATATAAATGAATCAAGATTTGTCTCAAACAAGTTCTTTGCACCAAGTTTCATACATAAGTATGTAAATGATGACATATTCATAGAGGGGTGTATAGGCATGTGTGTATGTGTAAAATTTTAAGCCACTGTATCAATAAAGTGTAGATAGGTGTAGTACCCCCTTACTAGGGATACATTCTAAGAACCTCAATGGATGTCTGAAATTTCAGAGAGTACCCAACTCCCCTTCTATGTTTTTTTTCTTACATATATGATACACAAATTTAATACCTTTCCAACATAAATAAGTATCATGTACTATGGCCATAAGCAACTTTTGTAGTTTGAGGTGCAACAGTAAAACTAGCACAAATTTCTTTTTCCTTCTTCAAGTTTTCAGGGGTAAAAGATACCTTCTTATTAATAGATCCTAGCAATCTCAGCATACAATTTTTTTTTTCTTTACTCATTAAGACAAGAACTTTCAACTTCTCACTGAAAGCAAGCATTTTATGGTTTCTCTTTAGCATATATGAACTGCCAGCATCACTACTCTTGCACTTTGGGGCTATTATTAAGTAAAATAAGTTGCTTGAACTGTGATGCCATGATAGTTGATTTGATAACCAAAAGGCTCCTGACTATCAGGCAGTGTATACAGCGTGGATACAACGGACAAAGGGAAGATTCATGTATTGGGTAGGAGAGCAAAAGATCTCATTATATTATTTAGAATGGTGCAAAATTTAAAACTTCTAAATTGTTTACTTCTGGAATTTTCAACTTAGTATTTTGAGACTGAAATCATAGGTAAGGGGAAGTATTGTATATCAATTATAAGTTAAAATGTTTAATTTGGGTTGGGATTATTGCTCAATTGTAGGGCATATGCCTAGCAAGTCCAACACCCTGAATGTGATCCCCAGCACAGAAAAAATAAACAAATACAAATTTAAAAAAAAGATTAGTTTGATTTAATTTTATGAATAATTAAGAGAAAGTCAGTCATCTACATAATGTTATATAAATGTGTTTTTTACAGTTACCTTTTGAAGAAGAAAACTGGAGGCTGTTTATTGCACTTCTGATATCACCAGAACATCCTTGACAAAGCAATTCTAGAGAAGTTTTATCAGGGACAATAATTTTTCCTCCATTCTAAAATGAGAAAATTAAATTTTAAAAAGGCTTTTTCTTAAAAAAATATTTATAAAGTTAATGGAGGTAAATTATATTCTTTCAAATTTAAATGTTAAAATATCTCCATGTTAAACACTAGCCTGTCTATAAATGGTGTGTCAACAACTTAGTATAGTTTAAGATAAAATTCCAGGAGTATTAAATATTGTTTATGTTTTTACTTTGACCAAGTTACATTTCTAAGTTCTTGCTTTCTCACTATACATCTACATATACACATGCACATATACACAAACAAGGCTGTTTCATATATGTTAAGATATGTCTATTTTAAAGATAGGTATGCAAATCTAAATATATATCTATATATATTTATATCAGTTTACCATACCCTTCTAGTGGAAGTATAAGACAAGAGAATTTTACCTACCTCTCTCCCTCTTCAGAAATTCCTAATGGTTTACTGACAAATGACTTATGTGACCATTCATGGCCTATCCCACTTCAGATACTGTAACAACTGATTATAATACAAAAATAGCACTATACTACAATCCTTCAATATGTAATTTCATTTTTAAATTTACTAACAAAAGCTGTTGTAGAAGTTCTCTATGAAAAAGTCTCTCCAAATCCCAAATTTTGTCCTAAGTGTTAACATTTTAGTTAGTATCTTTTCAGACCACTTCTTGTGCATATATATCTATAAATATACACAATTATCTATAAACATACATAAACACTTAGGTTTTTTAATACGATCCTCACACATGCTAGGATCATATTATATGTATTAGCCTATGACTTGATTTTTCTCAATACCATTTTGTGGTGATCTTTTTAAAATTTTCTTTATTTATTTTTTGTAGTTGTAGATGGACAGCCTCCCTTTATTTATTTATGTGGTGCTGAGGATTGAACCCAGTACTCCACACATGCTAACCAAGCACTCTACCACTGAGCTACAGCCCCAGCCCCTTGTAGTGATCTTTCTGTCAGTACCTTTAAATCTACTTCATTAAAAAAACTGTTATGGATATACTTTAATTTTCTTTGTTTCTAGATTTCACCATTATAAATACAGACACACACACATTTGCCTATTTGTGTAAATATTTCTATAGTAGTAGAATGCCCTCTCAAGGGTCTGTAACAATAACCAATTACTTTTCCTACTTATCATATGTGAAAAAGCCCTTTTCCCTTATCTTTTGTAACCTTCACTACAAATCAAAATATTTTTGCAATATGATTAAGTGAAAAATGATATGGACTTTAAATATGAATGTCTATGATTACTAACAGGGCCAAACACCTCTCATGTTTACCAGCAAATTGGCTCTGTTTTTAGACCCTTTTTTTGAAGGCATATTTTATTATATTCAAATGTTAATACTTTTTTTGAAATGGTTTTTTTTTTTGGAGACAGGTTCTTTCTATGTTGCCTGGGCTCTTAAACTTGTGGGCTCAACTGATCCTCTAACTAAGCTGCCTGAGTGGTTGTGACTAGAGGCATGTGCCACCATGGCCAACTATGTATTCATGCTTCAATTTGTTTTATAAATTGCAAATATTTTATGTGCTCATGTCTGTGTTTTTCTAAAAATATTTTTAGTTGTATATGGACGCAATAACTTTATTTTATTTATTTATTTTTTTTGTACCGGGGATTGAACTAAGGGGTACTTGACCACTGAGCCATATCCCCAGCCCTATTTTGTACTTTACATAGAGACAGGGTCTCACTGAGTTGCTTAGTGCCTTGCCATTGCTGAGGCTGGCTTTGAACTCATGATTCTCCAGTCTCAGCCTCCCAAAGTGCTAGTATTACAGGCGAGCGCCACTGCGTCCAGCTATTTATTTATTTTTATGTGGAGCTGAGGATCGAACCCAGTGCCTCACCCCTCTAGGCAAGCACTCCACCACTGAGCCACAATCCCAGCCCTCATGCCTATGTTTTAAATTTGTCTTGTTTATCTTTGTTAATGCCTTCTGTTATTTTCTAAGTTTTACATTTTTTAAAGTAAATCTTACATCTTTATGGTTTTTATGGTTTTAGGGAATTTATTTGTTGCTGCTCTCCAAACTCAATATTTTTCCCGACACACTTCTAATTTTGATTTCTGTATTTAAACATTTAATTTACCTAGAAGTTATTTAGGTGTATAATAGGAAGTAAAAATACAACCTTATGGTTTTACCTATGTACATCAAATGGTTTCAACACCATGTTTTGATCACAAGTCATCTTAATTTGGCAGATAGAAAATATGATGTATCAAAAGTGATAGCAGCTATTTCATAATAATGTAAATACTATTAACATTACTTACTGAACTGCATACTTAAACATGGTTAAGATAATAAAACTTTATTTCACTTTAAAATTTTTATTTTTGCAATGCTGGGGGATTGAACTAAGGCCTTGAGCATGCTAGGTAAGCTCTCTAGTAAGCTACATCCTAAGCCTACAGTATGTTTTGTTGCTACAATTTTTAAAAAGTGTGTGTGTGTAACTTTATTTATTTTTTATGTGGCGCTGAGGATTGAACCCAGTGCTTCACACATGCTAGGCAAGCACCCTACCACTGAGCAATAGCCCTAGCCCCTGTATGTGTGTTTTTAAGTGACAAGGGGAAAATATTAAAACTGAAGTGTTGATGACTAAGATACCTAGATTCTAGAAAACACTTTCTTGATGATAGGAACAATTCAGAGCAATAAGACAAGCAAAAGGAAAATTTACTTCAATGTCAAAGTTAAGTTCAATTGTAGAAAAAGGTTAAAGAGATTTTAACTGATATTTCTTATATTTGCTAAAATGACATGCCTTATAAAATTTTTGAATCCTAAAAACCAAAATAATATATATCTCTAACTCCTCTAGTTTACATTCTACACAAGTTAGGGTTTCTATAGCTACAATGTAATACTAATCAGAGAATTACCTTATTAGCTTCTATAGTCACTATTCGATTAAGAACTTTCATCATAATTGTTGGTGCCACAGGGTTGAAACTGTAAAAGTTTTATAAAGAAAGATGGTGGTAAATGATTGATTTAAAGATACAACATGTATGTGAACATTATAAGAAGAAATTTATTTCTCACCTAATGTTTGCAACAGAACATTCTTCTTGAATTTCTTTGGGAAAGAGTAACCTATGATTATTATCTCCACTGACACTGTCAGAGATTATAAATATAAGAGGACAGCGGCCAATCTGTACATACTTCCTAAAATAACAAAATAAAACAATGTTGATATTTAAGCCACTTGACATGTAATGTGGAATTTTACTTACTTGATCACCCATCCTCCTCCTTTAGTGCTGTGGATTGAACCCAGGGCCTCATACATGCTTGTTGAGCAATATACCCATTAAACTACAATCCCAAACCATAATGTGGAGTTTTAGAATACTATATTTTACTAATGTTTACCTTAGAACTTCATGTAAAGTGTGAGACTCTCGATAAAACTGGTTAGGTAAATCCTATAAAAATACAGGACCAGTATTAGTTTAGTTGTATTCCACTGCATACTTATTTTCAGATTTATATTTACCAAGATAAGAAGAAATTTTATTTATCCAAGTATTTTAATCATAACTTTCAAATAAATTATGAGAAACATAAAACGGCTGTTAGCCTAAATACTAAAATACATCAAATGGAAACCTCAATTTTCAGATCAAAAAGTTTTCAGGGTCACTTTAGCAGTTACAGTACTGTGAGAAATAATTTTCCAAATATTTCCTTTGTTTTCTATACATATAGGCCATTACATTCTTAAAGTCTATTAACTTAAAGCTACTCTATTGTTAACCTCCAGCTATTTTATTTAAGCTTATTGAGAAACACTTTAGGTTTTGGCAATCACAAAGCTACTACTATTGATACTATTTAGGGAGTTAATGTTAACACATAAGATATATCTCATAATTGTTTGCTAAATAGCAATGACAGGATTTTAAAAGGTGTCCTTACTTCAACCAGAATTATCTTCTTATCAGTTCTCAGATAATCTCCAAGCATTTGTAATTTGTTATACTTTGTTGCTCTCAGTAGAAACTCCTTGAACACTGCTATTTGAGATTGATACGGAAATAAATGGAAGTTTGATTCTGAAAGAAAACACATTTATCACTTTAATTTTCAACAAACTATACATTAATATTATATACATATATATATACCCCCATATGTAAATTCATTTCTATATAATGATGTAGCTCACAATATGTTAAGATTATTTTATAGCTGGGCATGGTGGCACATGCCTATAATTCCAGCACTTTGGGAGCCTGAAACAGGAGAATCGTGAGTTCAAAGCCAGTCTCAGCAATAGCGAGGCACTAAGTAACTCAGTGAGACCCTGTCTCTAAATAAAACACAAAATAGAAGCTGGGTGCAGTGGCTCATGCCTGTAATCCCTGCACTTTGGGAGGCTGAGACAGGAGAATCGCGAGTTCAAAGCCAGCCTCAGCAACAGCGAGGCGCTAAGCAACTCAGTGAGACCCTGTCTCTACATAAAACACAAAATAGGGCTGGGGATGTGGCTCAGTGGTCGAGTGCCCCTGAGTTCAATTCCCAGTACCAAAAAATAAATATATAAAATAAAATAGCATATTTATTTCAAAACACAAGGGTCAACATGGACAACAGTAAATTCTCTGTATCAGTGATGTAACATGGTGTTAACTGACTTCAGAAAATAGCTGTCAGTATAAAATTCATACAATTGGTAAAAATATCTGACTTTGGACGACACAATGAAGACTCTTCAAATGAATGCAAGACTATAATTATCTTTGATAATAAAGATATAATAACAAAAACAGAATGGCTCATTAGTCAACTTAGGGACAACATCTCTCTAAAGATATGCTTCATATAGAAGATTTTAAATACAGATTTGTCTGCCTGTCAAAAGTAACATTACTATTTGGAAAGCAGCAAAAATTCCAGGAGCATGGGATACTTGCAACATAAAGACGTATTTGCCAAAGATATGGTACACATACAGTATAATAAAAGAGCTTAAGCTGGGCAAAGCGGCGCACACCTGTAATCCCAGCACTTAGGGAGGCTGAGACAGGAGAATTGGGAATTCAAAGCCAGTCTCAGCAATAGCAAGGTGCTAAGCAATTCAGTGAGACCCTGTCTCTAAATAAAACACAAAATAGGGCTGGAGGTGTGGCTCAGTGGTCAAATACCCCTGAGTTCAATCCCTGGTACCAAAAAAATAAAAAATAAACAAAAGAGCTTAGAGAAGAGATTTTTGAGGAATAATACTCCACATTAAAATTAAAATGTCTTTTTTTAAAAAATATTTTTTTAGTTGTCAATAGATCTTTATTTTATTCATTTATTATTTATATGTGGTGCTGAGGATCGAACCCAGTGCCTCACGCATGCTAGGCAAGCACTCTACCACTGAGCTACAGCCCCAGCCCAAAATAAAAATGTCTTTCTAAACAACACCTTTTACTTTTTTTTTTTAGTTGTTGATGGACCTTTATTTTCATTATTTATATGCAGTGCTGAGAATCGAACCCAGTACCTCACACATGCTAGGCAAGCACTCTACCACTGAGCTACAACTCCAGCCCCACCTTTTACTTCTTAATGGTTTAGGAGATTATGGCTACCCTCAGTTTAGCCTTTTATATTATAAGCAAAACTATAAAAGATTAAAATGACAGTGCTCACCAGGCATGGTGGCACATGCCTCTTAATACAACAGCCATGGATCCTGAGGCAAGAGAATTGAAAAGTTCAAAGCCAGCCTCAGCAACTTAGCAAGCCCCTAGGCAACTTAGCAGGACCCAAAATAAAAAATAAGGTCTGGGATGTGGCTTAGTGGTTAATTGGCCCTGGGTTCAATCTCTCTGGTACCAAAAAAAAAAAAAAAAAAAAAAAAGTATATAAACATATGTGTGAAGTTATAATGCAAAATAGCTTTAAACTATTAGAATGATTATTTTTTGATGTTTGTCTTAAAGCCTCCTTCTAAATTCAAAGACCTTCTTTGCCTTATGTTTTGATCTAATTTGATTCTCACAGGTATTTACTGATCTAAGCTATCTTATAAAGAGGCAAGTTCCTTTAATCCATCTTTCTTTTTTTTCGTACCAGGGATTGAGCCCAAGGGCACTTAACCCCACTGAACCACATCTCCAGCCCTTTTTATTTGAGAAAGGATCTCACTAAGTTGCTGAGGTTGTCCTCAAATTTGCAATCCTCCTGCCTCAGCCTTCCTGAGTTTACAGGCCTAGTGAACAGATTATACTCACACATACATATATACATACATGTACATGTGTGTGTGGGTGTGTGGGTGTGTGTATATTTTTCCCCCCTCAAGAGCTTTATAGTTATACATACAAGTCGGGTTCATCCTGACAAACTCATACATGCATGGAAATTGATTTCAGTTCTGGCTAACAGATCTTAAAGCTTGATTTGCATTTATGGAAAGATCTTGTACTATATAACCTCCATAAGTATTTAAAACACAAGAGCTTGTTACCTAACAAAATAGTTAAGATTTAATCCTCAAAGAATACCATTCTCTCCTATGAGCACCTTTCCTTCCTAGTTTTGAGATTACTTTCCTTGGAAACCAGGAAGTATGGGGAAAGTACACTCATTTAGCTTCATTTGAAAGCTCCATTAAGTACAAGTTTCCCCTGCCTTCCACTGTCTTCACAACAAACCTTACCAAAATTAAATATGTCTTTGAAATCGTCCTTTTGGAAGTCTGGTAAAACTGGATTAATCCACTCTTGAACTTGAATACCATGTTCCTTTGACAGTATTTTTATAGTTGTTGTCTTTCCACATCCAGGAGGACCTGTTATTAATAAAATAGATCCACCCTAAAACCAAATACAAACATTAATTAAAAACCAAAATCATGTGGCGCACAACTGTAATCCTAGTGGCTTAGGAGACTGCGACAGGAGGATCACAAATTCAAAGCTAGCCTCAGTGAGGTCCTAAGCAACTTAGCAAGACCCTGTCTCTAAATAAAATATTAAAAGGGCTGAGGATGTGGCTCAGTGGTTAAACACCCCTGGGTTTAATCCCCAGTAACATTAAAAAAATAAAATAAAACATGGAGGCCAGGGTATAGTTGAATGGTAGAGTGATTGCCTAGCATGCATGAGGCACTGGTTTTGATTCCTAGCACCACCAAAAGAAAAAGAAAAAAAACAAAGACAAAAGCAAAAAATCCCAATCACTAGAATGCTATAACATTAATTTTGAATTTATTTTATAAATATTATTTATTACTTTTATAAATATTTATTGAACATCTGCTAGAAGCACACTAAATTTCAGTTAAACAAGTTTCACATAAAATGAGAGAATGTTATTTCCTGAATAATAAACCCCCCTTCTGATAATACCTCAATTCTTACAATACATCCTTCTGAAGGACTGCTTTGTAGCCAAATTAAAACTACCAAACTTTGGCTAAATTAAGGAGGTAAGGCCTGAAACAGTGACTTTTAGAGGTTACCTGAACTCATAAAAATCAATCTTAATACATAAATCTGTCACAGAACATAATTTAATATTACACAATCAAAACATTCTTATGAGAAGACTTCGTTTGAATATTAGCTTCTTTTAAAAAATGTATATTAAGAATAATATTTACCAGGGCGCGGTGGTGCACACCTGTAATAATAGCAACTTGGGAGGATGAGGCAAATTTGGGACCAGCCACAGCAATTTAGAGACTGACAAAAAAGGGGGCCTGTGGATGTAGTTCAGTGTAAAACGCCTCTGGATTCAAGCCCCCGTACCAAAACACAAACCAACAAATAAAAAAAACATATTTAACAGACATAGAGATTGTGGGTCATAATATCATTAACTCATACAGTAAAAGTTATCTATTTTTTGGTACTGGGGATTGAACCCAGCGGCATTTTACCACTGAGCTACATCCCCAGTCCTTTTTTTTATTTTGAAACAGGGTCTTGCTAAACTGATTAGGACCTTGCTAAATTGCTGAGGCTGGTCTTGAACTTGGAATCCTCCTGCCCTAGTCTCCCTAGTTGCTGGGATTAAAGGTGTGTGCCACAGCACCCAGCTTTATACAGTCAATCTGATGAAAAAGTTAAAGCTAAAAAAATATAAGGGGAAAGATTTCCTATATGCTATGATGGGCTATAATCCTTGTTCATTTGTTCACTCTTATTATCTGGTATAGGTAAGCGTCTGTGTACTTGAATCCAGAAGAGCCAATTCCACTTTTTAAAATGGCAGTACATGAGTTATATGGTTACTGACCATGAATTCAATGTTAATGAAAAATATAAATTAAATAAGGTATCTTTAAACTGAAACACATATAAAACTGACGGGTTGACAAAAATGTGACCTAAAGTTTGCATCCACACAATTCTGTAATTTTCTTAGGAACAGCAGTTTAGTATTCTAATGAATGAACTTTACAGACTATAACTACCTCAAATAATGAGAAATTACCACACTTTCAAGCAGATCAGTTTAAAAAAAAAAAAGGAAGCCCATGCATTTGAAGATACATATTTTTTCAAGTAATACAGTTAAGTGTCTATTTTATAACAGTAGTTAGAGCCAAATGACAGATGTTTTGCTGCCAGTAATACAACTAGAAGGTCCTCTCTTCTGGTACCAGGGATTGAACCCAGGGATGCTTAACCATTGAGCCACATCGCCAGCCCTTTAAGACAAGGTCTGGCTATGTTGCTTACGGCCTTGCTACATTGCTGAGGCTGGCTTAAAACTTGCAATACTCCTGCCTCATCCTCTGGAGTCATTAGGATTATAAGCATTTGCCACCATGCCTGGCTCATCTATATCAAAACAGTATAACAGCCAGGTGTGGTGGTACATGTCTGTAATCCCAGTGATTCCAGAGGCTGAGACAGGAAGATCACAAGTTCAAAGCCAGACAGGGGTGCTTTTACCCACTGAGCTGCAGTCCCCAGCCCTTTTTATTTTGAGATGGGATCTTGCTGAATTGCTTAGGGCCTCACTATGTTGCTGAGACTGGCTCTGAATTTGCCATCTTCCTGCCTCAGCCTCTGAGCTGTGGGGATTACAGGTGTGCATCATCGTGTCCAGCTTATTTTTTATTTTTGAGACAGTCTCACTAACTTGCTGAGGCTGGCTTCAAACTTGTACATGCCATCAGGTACAGCTACCAAACTTTTTTTCAAGAAAAATGTCTTTTAATTACTAACATCATTAAAGCATTTATAAAATGAAAAGTATACAACTGGTTAAAATCCAACATCTCAGTGGGGGGCTTTTAAAAATATAAAAAATACTTTCCCCAGTACTTGTATATGTACACGCTTAAGTTTGTCCAGATGGTAGAATAAGAGTAACACCTTCCTAGACTTAAGACATGATGTTTATACTAAAAGAATATTACTAAGTGAGAAAATACAGTGGACAATGAAAAATATAAACTATTAGCTGAGGGGTAACCAAAAACAAATCAATGAGAAAAGCCTTTGATATAAGAGATATGTCAGCCATCTAAGACTCTAGACTCAAGAGAGATGAGTGAGATTTCTATGAGATATCAAAGGCTGACACTGAAAATCCATCTCAAATTATCTTACCCTAAACCATAAGGTTAGATTCACATGCCAGACAGAAAGGAGCCTGACTCAAGAAAGAAGGATCTGTTCTCATCAAAGCAACGAAAATTCCACTCCTTCATCTCAAAGTTGAAAATTTAAATGGAAACCCTAATGTAAACAATGGACTTTGGCTGTCAGTGACATGTCAACCTAAGTTCATCAATATTAAGAAATGTACCAGTCTGGTGGGGATGTTGATAACAAGGGTAGTTGTGCACATTTAGGGGCAGAGGGTATGTGAGAAATCTCTTATCTTCTGCTCAATTTTGCCATGAATCTAAAATTGCTCTAAAAAAAAAAATAAAGTCTATTAAAAAAATTAAAGGAGCCTGGAGCGCACGCCTAAAATCCCAGATGCTCAGGAGGTTGAGGCAGGTGGATCTTGAGCTCAAAGCCAGCCTGAGCAAAAGCAAAGTGCTAAGCAATTCAGTGACTAAATAAAATACAAAGTAGGGCTGGGGATGTGGCTCAGTGGTTGAGTGCCCCTGAGTTCAATCCCCGGTACCAAAAAAAAAAAAAAGAAAAGAAAAGAAAAACTAAAGGAAAAGATTAAAAATTTATCTTGCCTTTCCAGTTGAAACTGTTTTTTTTCAAAGTAACTAAATAGCCCTAGCTAGTGATGGCAAAGTTTTCTTTAGAAAACTGCCTGCAAATGAATAAAAAAAGAAAAAATATCTGTTAATTCCAGAAATAACAGAATTATTAGAAAACAACCATTCAAAACCCTAATTAAATAAGCGATTCAGGTAAGGATTGAAAATGGATGCTAAGCCAAGTGCAGGGATGCACACCTGTAATCCCAGGTACTTGGGAGGTTAAGATAATCATGAGTTCAAAGTCACCTTCAGCAACTTAAAAAGGTTCTAAGCAACTTAGCATTAGAACTAAATTGGAAATATAGAAAGGGCTGGGGATGTGACTCAGTGGCTAAGTGCCCCTGGGTTCAATCCCCAGTACCAAAAAAACAAACAAACAAAATTTAGGTTATAAGAAATGCAAACACAGGATAGAACAAGTTCACCATCATCAGAAGGAAATAACTTTACAAATCTAGAATGTGAGGCCTCCATTAGCCAATACGCCTCATTCTTTCTTTCATTTTTTATTTTGTAGTACTGGGAATGGAACCCAGGGGCACTTTACTGAGCTACATGTATACTCACCCATTTTTATGTTTCATTTTGAGGCAAAATCTTGCTAAGTGGCCAAGGCTGGCCTCAGCCTTGTAATCTTCCTACCTCATTTCCTGAGAAGCTATATTACAGGTATGTGCCACCTTTCTCTAGTGTCTTAGAGAAAAAGAGAATATAAATCAAAAAAATAAAATAAACCTAAGGGATGTAACCATTAAACACAATGTGTGGTCCTTGATTAGATCCTAGTTGCAACAAACTAGTAAGACATTTTGGGAACAACTGGAGAAATGTGAATATGAACTGGCCATTAGATAACATTAGGGCATTACAGTTAATTTTGTTAAACACAATGATGGTACATGTAATTAATTAGAAAACTTTTTAAAGAGAGGCATATCTGAAATGTCACAATATTCATAATTTACTATAAAATGCTTACAGGAGAAAATGGTGGGTATATTATAGATATATGAGTACTTCTGTTTTCATTTATGTCTGAAGAGTCACAAAGTTTAAAAAGAGACTGAGAAAAAGAGAGAATACCTTGCCAGGGCTGAGCATAACCGTAGAATCAGGAAGTGAAACAAAACCATCAGTCTAAAATGAATAATAACTGTTTTAGGTTATATTTAGGACAAAAATTAGTATGTAATTTGCCTGCTACTTCAGAGAGACAATCTGTTGTGCTAAAGATACTACAACTCCAATCAGCTTACTATGCATTATGCGGATGATAGGACATTAGAAGGGAAAAGTGGTACAAATCAAGGGGAAATTCCAAGTATTTGAGTCTTAGTGAGGCTGGATATAGTAAAGTCAGAAAACTTTCTATTGGAGGTTTGAATTTATCTAAATGAAGTTATCATAAAAGACTAACTTCTGTTTTGTTTTTTTTTAACCAGGATTGAACCACAGGATGCATAACCACTGAGGCACATCTCCAGTCCTTTTTATTTTGAGACAGGATCCCTCTAAGTTGTTTAGGGACTCACTAAATTGCTGAGGCTGACCTGAAACTTGCAATCCTCCTGCCTCAGCCTCCCAAGTCTCAGATTACAGGCATGCACCACAACGCCAGGCAAAAGACCAACTTCTTATGATATAACCGTTCAGTTAGAGAAACATTTATGTTACTTCTCCCTTGCTTTTCTGCATAGGGGATTTAACCCAGGGGAGCTTCAGCACTGAGCTACACTCCCAGTCCTTTATTTTTTATTTTTTTTGGTACTGGGGATTGAACTCAGGGGCACTCAACCACTGAGCCACATCTCCAACCTTGTTTTTTGTTTTATGTAGAGACAGGGTCTCACTGAGTTGCTTAGTGCCTCACCATTGCTGAGGCTGGCTTTGAACTTGTGATTCTCCTGTCTCAGCCTCCCAAAGTGCTGGGATTACAGACTTGCGCCACTGTGCCCGGCTCAGTCCTTTATTTTTTATCTTGAGATATGGTTCTGCTAAGTTGCCAAGGCTGGCCTTGAATTTGTGATTTTGCTACCTCAGTCTTGATGTTAAAATATTTTTAAACACATTCCTTACTTAATTACCTGTTTTGATTGTCTTTCCAACACTTCAGCTTTTAACCAGGTTTCAACTTCTTCAATTTTCTTTTTATGCACGGCAAGCTCTTGCTAAGATAAAAATTTCAATTAAAATTTTTTTTTAACTCACTAATTTTTGGTATATCAGCATCTATTAACCTAAACATTTTTAGTGAAAAAAACTGTAAAATAGTACCATGCTATATTGTAACAGAGACTTTTGACTACACATCAATTTTTAAGTTTTTCTGGAAAAACTCTATCCTTATGTTGATATCACTGTATAATTTTGGATAAGTTTGCAATTATAAAACTTTTTAAAATCCAAAAATACATTTAGGGAAGGGAGTAGATGGAGTATTACTGTTGATAAAATGCCTTAGAACATTAAAAATAATCAAGAAATCTGATTTTTCCCCCTACATCACTTAGAATGTTTCTTATGAGTAAAAACTTGAAAATGGACATTCCGCTCCTTCCCATCCACCCTGATTAAATTATGTAGACATCTTTGTATGCTATTTAGTACCTGAGTTTCTGGTTTGTATTTATCCACCCATGGTTCATTTTCAGACAGATATTCTTTTGAGTTTTCTAGACCAAAAATCTGTTCTGAGGAAGATAGCTTTCCTCTTTTTCTAGCTGGAAATCTGCTACTTTCTAATGCAGGAGGCACATTTTTTCTTCTATGACTTGAGTTATTCACACCTAAAGATGTGGCAGTAGAGACAGCTGTATTTGCTAAAAAATCATCAAATGATGGGTCTACCCAGTCTGTTACCTGGGGGAAAAAAAAAAAAAATCAAACCTACAAACCTATGTAACCATTACTACATTGTTTTCAATCTATTCCCTATATAATTGAACTAGTCTAAAAAGAAAATATTCATATATTTATAACATTTAAAATAAAAATCTCACAAATTATCGTTACATAAAATTTGCTATTATTTTAATAGAAAACATCAAATACTTGAAACATTTAAAAATCTCATAAATTAGCTCTTTACATAAAATTGGCTGTTACTAGTTACTTTTCTACTTTATAATATGGGCAAATGCATACTTGTCTACTTGACCATGGTAAGATGAATGCCATATAAAACAGTAAGAATATAAACTTAGTTCTTTTTATTAATATTAATCTTTCCAGGATAAAGAATACAATGATTTTTCTTAACTCTTGGTATGACTGAAACATAAATATTAAAATGACCTATTAAAAAAAGCAGAACAAAATAATGTTATTTTAACTAGATATAGCAGTAAGAAAATAACACTTCTGCCTTGGTAGGTTAATACATTAAAAAACTAATAACTATTTCATACATCCAAATTATACATATCAGCTTTAAAACTTGGTAAAAATAAAGGTGAAGAATTCTAATACTATAATTATAATAGCACTAGCAATATATTTTTATTCAGTGCATGAAGCAACTAATATTTTTACAATTGAGACAGGCTTTCCAGGGAGGATGAAATCTGTAACACAGAAATACCCATGAAAAAGAGTACTGGGACAATAGATCAGGAAAATCATTTAAATTCTATTTTATGTTCTTCTGGTCTATAGGAACTGCTGATCTCTCAACGTTTCTTGCCATAATTTCCTTTTCTTTAAAATCTTTTTTTTTTTTTTTTTTTTGGTACCAAGGATTGAACCCAGGGATGCTTAACCACTAAATCACATCCCCAGCCTTTTATTTTTAAATTTGAGACAGGGTCTTGCTACATTGCTTAGGCTGGCACTGAACTTGTGATCCTTCTGCCTCAGCCTCCCAAGTCACTGGGATTACAGGTGTGTGCTACCATGCCTGGCTTAAAATCCTTGTTAAGTGTGTATAAAGATGCTGAAATGAAAAGTTTTAACCTAAGTATTCTGGAGCATTAAAAAGGTTTTTTTGACAATTAGAAAAATTTAAAGTAGATATTCTCAACACTTAAAAAAATCCAGCTTAACACCTGGCTTTTGGATTTCCTGCATGGCCAACAAGGAGGAACCAAACTTATCTTCCTTTAAGAATACTCAGCTACAATGTGAGCTACCTGCTAGATAATGCTCCTTTCTAGAAGAAAAAGAACCAGAAGCTGGAGGTAAAAGTAGGCTCAGGGGAAGCAATGGTATTTTATGGATGCTAGGTCACCCATCCTTCTATTTTTTTTGGGGGGAGGGGGATGTGGGTACTAAGATTGAACTCAGGGGCACCCAGCCACTGAGCCACATCCCCAGCCCTATTTTGTACTTTATTTAGAGACAGGGTCTCACTGAGTTGCTTAGTGTCTTGCCATTGCTGAGGCTGGCTTTGAACTAGCAATCCTCTCATCTCAGCCTCCCAAGCAACTGGGATTACAAGCGTGCATCACTGCCCCCAGCTCATTCTATTTTTTTAATTTTTTTTTTTTGGTAGTGTTGGGAATAGAACCCAGGGACTCACACATGCTAGGCAACCCCTCTACCACTGAGCTATATCCCAACACTTCACTCTTCTTTTAAGACAGAGGGTTAGGAATATTAACAGCAGTGGGTAAAGAAACAAAGACCATTGGAAAAAAATTTGAATCAGTTACCCAACACATGTCTTCCTAGTCAAGACTGTCTCTGATACTATAATTTTTGCCTTTCCTCTATATTTGAGAGTACATGAAAATAATTCTGTTATAATAAAATCTTTTATAGCAATTCTGATTTATTATTTATACATTTTATAGTTGTATTTCTTACACAAATGTAGGCTCCTATCCAATGGAAAAAGAGGGAGTGGTGGAGGGAGGGAGAGAGACAGGGAAAGAGAGACACACACACAAAGAAATATTAGAGCCACTACTAGGGAAATAGCTACCTTGATGAACGTGACACTGTCTCACTCCCATCACACCTGAACTATCTTGCTGAGAACTAACATATAGAACTACATGATGCAGAGCCTGTGGTTAAGTGGTAACAGGTACCACTTATTTATCTTTCCCTTCTAAGCTCTTTCATTCAAAAGTTTTCAGCCTTTTTCTTGTGACTGGGATTCTACAAACTTTTTCAAAATTAAGTTTGTAGTTTTAGTGTATAGTTTCCATTTATTATTAGACTATTTGGATCACGAATTACAACAAATACTGGGCACCATTACTCTATAGCAATGTTAAATCATTAAGAACATATACAAAAATTTGTAATTCTTTTTAGGCAATTATTACATGGCTATTTTAGTTTTTCATACCTTTGTGGAAGATACCTTTGGTCTAAGAGAAGTTTTTGACATTATAAACTTTAATAGTTTCCATCCATAATATACAACCTGTAGTACATTAAAGTATAATTCACCTGGGCAGGGGAGAAAAACACCTCAAATCAAAAAAGAAAAAAAAAAACCGTAAATACAGAATTAAAGTAGCCATTTTATACTGATACAATCAATCTTAAGGCCCAAGAACTAGTGAAAGAGATCAAAATGCTAAAATAAGTTTTATACTTAGTGACTGTATCAAATAATCTATTCGTGCTGGTATAAAAAGTTTTTTTCACATGAACTCAGTGACATTAAACAGAAAACCACATATTTGTGCACCTACTTTTGTCATAGGGAAAAATAAGACAATCCTATTTGAGCAATTTTATGCTGAAAATTGAATTTTTTTCACTTCGAATTACAGTTCATTTCCAAATTTGAAAAAAAAGAAAACACAATAAATTCAGACTTATCACTCAGTTTGGACAACTAATTTAAATTCTACTGCAAATCATTTCTATTACTGTCTTCCTTATTTGAACACGTAATTAGATAATTTCTTGGTGTTCTTCAACTTTCATAATTCTTTAATGCTTCTACAAACCAGTGAATTCAATAACTTTAAATTAGCTAAGAAAATTTTAAGCCTACAAACCCATACATTGGAAGGTGTACTGAACTGTTTTGTGATTTGGAGGCACACACAAACTATAAAGTAAAACATTCCCACATACCAGAAAACAAGTTATTCACTTCTCAACTATAAACAGTTCCCGATAACATTTTAAAGTTTCAAAGGGGTATATTGATGAAAAAAAAAAAAAGCTATTCGAATAAACAGTGTTGGCAGGTCGAAATAAAAGACGCGGACTTTTTATGGTCAGGACTACTCTTCACGAAAAAAAAAGACTGACAATCACCTCCTTTAAAAAGCAGGTAACTGTCCCCGATGATGCCAAGTTTTTGAAACAGACGTCAAAGGCAGAAAAGACCTTCAAAAGACTATTTCTAGCAAACCTACCCCCACCTCACACACTACATATGGGGCAAAACGATCGGACGTTCGTCTACAGAAAATTCAGCAATCAGAGACGAACAGGACTGCCTCTCAAGTTCCGCTGGGGATCAGGGCTCTGCACCCCCATCCTTCACATCCCCAAATAGGATGGGCGGTTCAGGAGGAGGAGCGACGGGAGCCTGAGTAGGCGTGAAGGCAGAGATGGCCTCGAGTCTCTGGGACGTGTAATAAAAACAGCCGCAGCCGCGGCGGCCTTACTTTCTGGGAGCTGCATCCCCTTCTGGGCGGAAATGAACCGAGGAGCCCAGACACAGCTCCAGATGGAAGGATAGCCTCTCGTTCCTTTCCCGGCTCAGCGGCCAGCCTTTTGGAGATCCCGCCTCCTGGGGACCTTCCAGACTGGCCGGCGTCTCCGCGACGCATCCCGAAGGGAGGGGCTACCCGGTGAGTAAGTGACTTAGGCATCCAACATACTGCCTGACCCGAAATGCAGATGGGAATTGTGCCTCTGGATCCGATCATGCAATGGAAACGTGTCATAAAAGGCCAGGAAACTAACGGTCAGTGGCTGGGCTGCGGAGGTGGGGGGGTAAGAGCGCTGCGGGGGGCCTCCAGGACCCCAGGGCTCCAGGCGCTTGCATCCGCCCTCTTCTTCCGGCTCCTCCCCGTAGAGCGCCGGGCGCGTGGGCCGCGGCGCTCGTATGGTAGCTGTGGAGAACTATGTTGTTACCGAACATTCTGCTCACCGGTTAGCACGCGCAGCCGGGAAGGGTCTGGGCGGCGGGGCAGGCGAAGTTGGCGGGTGTTCTGGACTGCCAGTGTTCCTGACCGGGCAAGTTGAGGGCAGCGTGGCGTTGCCGTCGTCGGGGTCTGAGGACCCGGCCCTCACGACCGTTGCGGGAGGGGGGAGGGGACGCGGGACGTTAATTCCGTTGGCCAGTCGCTCTTCGGTGAGGTGGAGAGCGGTAGACGGATCCGGCTCTCCTCCTTGCGGGCTGCTTCGTTGTTTCGCATCGGTGTTTTGGCTTTTGGTTGGTGGTAGTTGTTTGTTTTTTCCTGTGAAATGGATTGTCGATTGTTTGGCAGTGTTGGGTCTGGGTTTTTATTGAGGTGATGGGAGAGTATCTGGCCTTCGTAGATGTACTAATGGTGGGTGGTGGATGCCTTGTTCCGTAGGCCTTCCTGGGTCGTCTGTTTTCTCCTTTGTATCTGAGGAACAGTTCTCAGATTCGATTTTGGTAAATAAATGCGTTCGGATATTTGTGGAGTGGTGTGATTAATTTACTGTATATATTTTGTTGAGTTAGTATCGGAACCTTTTTTCCCCAAATGTTAAAAATGGTGTCTCCTGAACGTCTCTGGTGGTTTTTCGTGTAGTGTGCGTGTCGGGTTCTTCTGGGTTTTTTTGGAGTCGTTTTCAGAGTGCATATTATCAGTAAAGGGAACTAAAATGCAGCATAGTAACTTTAAATAGTATCATTGCTCGTTATTTAACTCTAGAAATATCAATTAAGTTCTAATAGTTAATAGCACCATACTCAAAGATCTAATGGTTGTAGATGTTATCTTAGTATATACACAAGTTGAAGTGTCTTTGAGAAAACAAAGCAGTAAAGTTTTATAATTTAACAAAACGTAAACTTGTTGGCAGGACACGAGTTTTGCCAGTTTCTGAGTGCTGCAGATTAACCACTCAACCAGTGAATATTTAGCCTTTAAGATTACTTACGGGGGCTGGGGTTATGGCGCAGTGGTAGCGTGCTCGCCTAGCACGCGGGAGGCACTGGGTTCGATCCTCAGCACCACATAAAAATAAAATAAAGCTACTGTGTCCGCCTACAACTAAAAAATAAATATTTAAAAAAAAAAAAAAAAGATTACTTACGGGTCTCGGCCGTAGTGGCGCACACCTGTAATCCCAGCTACTTGGGAGGCTGAGGCAGGAAGATCGCATTAGAGTGACTTTGTCTCAAAATAAAACATAAAAAGGGCTGAGGAGGTGGCTCAGTGCTTAAGCGCCCCTGATTCGATCCCTAATAACAAAAAAAAAGTTCCTTAGGAAGATTTTACAACATCTGATTTGCATTGGTCAAACATAGTGTCCTGGCTTTTTAATATTAAGCCATATTTTTAAAAATCTTGAGCGTGCATTTTATTGAAAATATGCTGAACCAGGGTTCAGACTTGGTGTATTATAATGGATTTGAGATCGTGTTATCTTTATGCATATGGAGACTTGATTTATCCCTATTGCCTTTAGTTACAGTGCTCATATTTAATAATTTCAGTGGCATTAAACCTGAACAGCTGACAATTATGCACTTATCTTGGAATATAATTGTATTCAATGTAGAAAGGAAAGTAAAAAACAATGTATAGCTTATTATGTAAAAGGCAATATATGGTGTATGTAGATACATGGTGTGTACATATTTAAACATGCAGTATGGTATTTTATATACATATCTATAAACAAATATGCATGTATAAGACTTCTTTGGAAAGATAATGTAAGAAACTGATTTACAGTGGTTCTGTCTAGGGAAGGGTAAAGGGGGTCAGCAGTGGTAATGAGACTTCTTTCATAGCACTTAAAATTTTTTCATGAATGATTTCTTAAGTTTTTTTTGTTGTTGTTATCAAAGCAAATAGCAATGGTAATATATTGGAGTAGACTGGATTTACTCTGGGCAACTCCATGTTGGTGGCAGGCAGAATTGGTATCAGAATCCCTCAAACCCTACCTTTGGAAAGCCAGATACACTGAGATTCTCACATACAGTCATCTCTAGGAAATCATAATTAGGTCATGGTGTATATTCATGTATGATTGCTAATTAGGGAAATTTTAATATCAGTTATTAAGAACTTTAAGGAGAGAAAGTGGCTGAAGTCTAGTATTTCATGAGCAGTATTTTTCTGTGGCTTGTCTTACAGGTACTCCTGGGGTTGGAAAAACTACACTAGGCAAAGAACTTGCATCAAGATCAGGACTGAAATACATTAATGTGGGTGATTTAGCTCAAGAAGGTAAGGGACATTTTGGTGTTAGATTTTTATTTTATTTCATTTTTTAAAGTCAGTGGAGTATTGGTATCACTAGGTGCTGTGAGTATACAAAAAGCAGAAAGAGATTGCTATTAAGAAATCCGTGCTTGGGCCTGGGGCTGTAGCTTAGTGGCAGAGCACTTGCCTAGCATGCATGAGGCACTGGGTTTAATTCTTAGCACCATATAAAAATAAACAAAGACATTCTGTTCATCTCTACAAAAAATTTTTAAAAAAAGAAAGAAATGTATGCTGTTAGGAACCCACATAAGCAAACGTTGTGTTCAAAGCTATGCCCTGTTTGACCGTTTTTCTTCCCTCCCACAAAATTTCTAGCAATCCTTGTAAACAGTAGTAATTGGGCTCAAATGAAATTCGACTTAGATGAAATCTGAATATGAGGAAGAATGTTTTGAGTTGGGCAAAGGTTTGGGTTGTGCTAAGCATATGTATGAGATGGTGAGTGTATTGATCTCAGTGGAAGGATAGATTATATTGAATTCAGCCAGTACGGAATGACAGTCCTATGGTATTCTATTAGATTTGATGGTTGCATGCCTGTGTAACTGTGTGTATTCTATAGTGGTGCATGTTTTTACTTAATTTACCCTGTTTTCCCCTAATCTTTTATCACTCACGTATTTGTGTCTTCATCTTTTTGTATCCTACAGTCTATACAGAGTAGGAACTCAGTATATTTAAGTAAAGGGAACTTTTAAGTATACTTCATTAAAATTAAAACGATGTAACATGTTTTAAATTTTGAGTGTAGTTTTAAATTTTTAACATTTTAAAAGAATTTTAAGTTCCTAACAATTGCTACTAAAGTATATTGGTTTGATCTAATGTGCGTATTTTTTTCAAATGATCTAAAGTTTGATCACCGGATATCATGGAGTCTGGCAAGATGGCTTCTCCCAAGAGCATGCCGAAAGATGCACAGATGATGGCACAAATCCTGAAGGATATGGGGATTACAGAATATGAGCCAAGAGTTATAAATCAGATGTTGGAATTTGCCTTCCGATATGTGACCACAATTCTAGATGATGCTAAAATTTATTCCAGCCA
>PVHX01012397.1:0-59512 GCA_004024805.1 Geosciurus inauris
ATAAAGAAACTGTGGTATATATACACAATGGAATATTACTCAGCAATAAGAGAAAATAAAATTATGGCATTTGCAGGTAAATGGATGGAGTTGGAGAATATCATGCTAAGTGAAGTAAGCCACTCTCAGAAAACCAAATGCCGAATGTACTCATTGATAAGTGGATGCTGATCCATAATGTGGGGAAGGACGTGGGAACAATGGTGGATCTCCGTTCACAGGGGTGTAAAGGGGGAGGGGGCATGGGGACAGCAAGGGTGATGGAATATGATGGTCATCATAGCCCTAACTTTATGTATGACTGCATATATGTTGTGATTCTATACAACTTACAACTAGAGAATTGATATGTTATCCTCTATCTATGTACAATGAATCAATTTACACTGTTAACATGTAAGCCTAAATAAGAATAAAAATTAAAAAAAAAAAAAAAGATCATTATTTGCACTTCACCTCCACTCCCACCCAGTCAATGGGGAAAGAAGAACATAGAAGAGAATGGCTACTAATATGAAAGCATCAGAAAGCCAGAAACTCAATCTCCTAGCTCTAATCATCTAATTCTTGTGTGGGCGAACTTAGACTCAGCAGTTAGCTTTATGAGAATGCAGACTTTTGCTGTTCTGGCCTATTTAAGGAATGCTTTCTGGTTTCTGTGGTAAAATACCTTTAAATCCTACTTCGAAGTTAAACTGCAATTGCCAGAAAAATAACTAAGAAGGGTTACCAGTCTTCTGATCCAATTTTGCCAAGCAAATGAGAAGCTTAGAGGCATTAATGAACTCGATTGGAAACTCCTTTTCCATACTTTGAAATGATTTACCCTAGCCAGTTCCCTAGGAGAACTTCCAACACTAAAAAATAAACAAATAAACAAACAAACAAACATGGGGGGAGGCTGCAACTCGAGCTAGAATGAAGGCAGTGAATTTCTAGCATCCTGCCTCCTCCTTTTGAGTCTACCACTCTGTTTCTCACTACAGATGTGATAGGAATGGCGTTGGGTGATAGAGGACTAAGGTAGAGGAAGTTCCTAGCAATTTAAGCACATCAACCAAAGAGTCTTGCCTAAAGCAGAAGTATTAAAAATAGAAGTAGTCCAAATGGAAAGTTCAGACTTAAAAAATAGTCTACATAAAGAAAACAAGCCATTTCTCTCCTTGCTATTAAGGAGAAATGAAATAATAACATGGCTCCAAACCATTCCTGCAGACCAGGTATTTCCACTTGTTCTACTGTTTAATCTCTGCCACAGTAAGAAAGCACTTCACAGCCATACCCTCTTCTTCAGCAATCTTATTTTCCTAGCACTTCCTCCTAATGGATTTCTGCACAACAAATTCATCAAGACATTTCAACACAAGTTTCCTTTCATGTGGTGAGATAGAGAAAAATTTCTCCTTAAGAAAGGAGAATGGCCAGGAAGCAAATAGATTTGGGCTAGAACAAGCAAAAGGGAAAGAACTAGGAAGAAATTCGGAAGACCAGGGTGTGGCATAGCTCATCAATAGCCAACCACAGAGGCGGTGAGCTCAGTGAGGAAGGCCAGCAGCAACAGAGTGCTGTCCTTCCCAAGTGCCAGGTTTTATGTTAACCTCAGTCTATAAACCCATGATCACATTTAATCTTTATGACAACATATGAACAGGTCTTCTCATTATAATGCCTATGTTATGGTTTGGATCTGTAATGTCCCCCAAAAGCTCATGTGTTGAAAGCTTGATTCCTGATGCAGCAACGTTTAGAGGTGGGACTGTGGGGAAGCCATTGAATCATGAAGGGTCTGACCTCATCAGTGGATTAATTTATTGATAGCTGAATGGACTACTGGTAGATGATGGAAACTGTAGGTAGATGGAGCATGTTTAGAGGAAGTAGGTCACTAGGGGCATGCCCTTGGAGGAAATATCTTATACCTGGGCCCCACCCCATCTCCACTTCCCAGGTTCCATGAGCTGAACAGCTTTCCTGTGCCACACCCTTCCTCCGTGATATTCTGCCTCAACTCAGGCCCAAAGCAATGAAGCCAGACAACCATGAACTGAGCCCTTGAAACAAGGAGCCAAAATAAATCTTTCTTCCTATAAGTTATTATTGACAGTTATTTTGGTCATAGCAATGAAGTGCTGGCTAACACAACCTATTCACCTATCAGGAAACTGAGGCTGAGGAACATTCCATGTTTGCTTGTGCTCAAATAGCTTGTAAATAGAAATCAGGATGAAATTAAACCTTAATCTGTCTGAACATTATT
The DNA here is from genome assembly GCA_004024805.1 of Geosciurus inauris. Taxonomy (NCBI): domain Eukaryota; kingdom Metazoa; phylum Chordata; class Mammalia; order Rodentia; family Sciuridae; genus Geosciurus; species Geosciurus inauris. Next base: position 2,258 of record PVHX01012397.1, read on the forward strand.
CATATGCTTAATCAATGACCTATACTATCCAACCAAAAATTCATCTAACCCTTAGTTGCATGAACTAATTTAAGAAGTGCATAAGTCCTTTGAAATTGTATAGGAAATATTATGTGTAGTTTTGCTTTTCAGGGGAAAGCTTTTGTAGCCCTTATCAGATTCTCAAATGGGTTTTATGGTCCAAAATGAGTCTTCAGCTCCTCCCAGCTTCTCCCTAAGCTGTATGATTTGCACTGGCAGCTAATCTCTGAATCTTCAGTGCAGATTTCCCAGCTCTCTTCCATCTTCAAAATACAATGATTGTGTTATCCTAAGTGTCCTAAAGAACGTTTTTAAAAATATGATAAACTTTCCTACTGCCCTGCATGACCCCTTCCCTTCCCACCCTGAATTCCCAACTTTCCATGCCGGCCTCTACGACCTCACTGCTTTTATCACTCCCACAATCTAACAAAATAGCTCAAATTGCCATGCATGCTCTTCATAGCTTCTCCAACTCTAGTTATATGATGCATGGAGCATGAGTCAGGCTGGGGGGAGAGGGCCTCTTTTTATATGTAACTGTGAGAGCATTCAAGCATGTGCTGGCATGCCAGCCCTGTGTGTTAAAAAATAGAGAGAGAGAAAAGGAAGAAGAGAGAGAGAAAGGAAAAGAAAAGCTGTTAGCAGTAACTACTAAAACATTTTTCAGGGACATCGGAGTCCTTGAAAGTGGTGTGTGGAAGAGGCAAGGGAGGGGATGCTCAGAGGGCCGTGGGGGCATTATCTCCCCAAAACATTTCTCCACCTTACATTTCTGCTACAGAAAGTTTCTCCAGCTTCATTCCCCTCTGAAGTCGAAAGCTCCAGTTGAAATTCCTTACTTGGAAGGTCATTTATTCTCTCATAGCCAAAAAGCCTGTTTGCTTTTGTCTTCCCACTTGCTTTCAAATGAAAATATCAGATCACAGACCATCTTGCTTCCTTGATTCAAAAATTAATTACATCATGTCCAGAAGTGAAGGTTGTTGAAAGTTATTAATGTATTTGCTGGGAGCACTCTGCATTCCGAAAGCTTTTACATGAATGCACAGATGCGTGTTCTCCACCTGGCCCCATCAGCAATTCTGGATGGCAGGGGCCAAAAACCATGGTCACATATTGTCCATTTCAGTCCCTGACTGTGCTCATTCAAAAGCACACGGTCCAGTACATTTTTATTATCGTAAAGTATATCTATTCATTTCCCATTGTTTGTCAACATCTTCCAGAAGCTTTTAGAATAAGACTTCTTAACCTGCCAATTCCAACCATTTCTATCAAGCATTATTTCTACTGCATTGTGTTTCTAATAGACCTTGAAATCAGCACTGGGCTTTGTCCTGCACAGCCTTCTTATCAGTGGTTGTACATCAGCTGGATGACCAGTCAGAGTCATAAGTGGTCTGAGTATCCACCCTTGCCACTCCAGGCAGAGGCCCAGCCCTGGGCCTGGCAATCCCATGCATCACCAAGTTGCCACTTTGGAAAGATGAAATAAAATCCCCAATGTTGGGACAGGGCTCTGTAGATGTGGGGGCAACGTTGTGAGCTGAAGCACTTCTAGGTAACTTTTTAGAAATACAGATTAGGTATCAGTTTATATCCATAATCCCTCAATATTTAGGATAAGGCAGAAACAAAGAGTCATGGATTAATGACTATTCAGGATTCTGTTCTACCTAGAGACTACCCAGACAATGGGGCAAGCTTAGGAATGAGGCTTTGGAAGAGAGGGTGTAGTTCTCCAGCAAAAGATAAGAACCACAGCATTGACATAGCGTGACAGAATAAAAATTTTCAACTTGGTCCTTAACCGCCGACTGGGCACTTGGGAGAGGTGAACTTCTCACGGGCATGGAGAAGACTGGGAGGGGGTGTTGGCTAAATGTCACCAGGAGTCATTGTAGTCAGAGGAGCTGAACTGTGGTGATAATGGGGCGGAGTTTGACTCTAGTTTAACCTCCAGTGAATGATTTAACTCCCACATGTGGACTGGCATCTCTTCCATCCTCCACAGCACTTTCATCATTTACATTTTCACTGATTTTTATTGGTGGTCCAGGCATGACTTTGTTCTTCAGATTCTTCTAACACTCCATGTGTTCCTGTGGTTATTGCCACCCAACACACTCCCCTGTCTATTTACTTCTCTGTACTTTTCTGTGTATATCTGCAATCTCCCCATCCCCACCACCACCCACTGGATTCCAAGCTTGATAAAGGCAAAACTTTTGCCCATTTTTGTGTACCATTGTAGCCCCAGCATCTGCTACCATTCAGTATTTAAGAAATAGTTGATAAATAAGCAGATGTTATCTAAGTCTATATTCTCCAAAAAATAGAGATAATAATGGTACCTACTTCAAGTGCTTTTGCAAGACTTAAATAATGTAACACATGTAAAGTCCTCAGAATATCACCTGGAACATACCAAACACTCCATCTGACATTAATATTTAAAACACTAGTTTATAGCCTGTGATCTTGTCTTCATATTAAAGAGTTACCTAAATTACCTGAACTTATATGTGTTTGCATACATTTTCCTGGGAGGAGGGTCCTCCATAGTCTTCAGACTTTCCAATGGAGATCATTACTCTACACACCAAAGAAATTAGAATAATTGCTATAGAGGCTCTATAGAGAGTACACAGAGCCTATCTTACCTAAGAGTTTGGGGATCGCATATTCTAATTCTCAATCAGACTTAATTGCTTCAATGCTCACCTAATCACAGAGTACTGAATCAGGAACCAGGGACATGGTCTCTTACCCAAGTCCTTTCACTCTGATTGTGGTTAATTCATTTACTTTTTTTATATAAATTTTCTTCCCAGAATCAAGCAGAGCTAATACAAGGAAGAATAACTTTGTTAAAACTCCAAAGTATAGAACATGAAATATATGAGAAATAAAGGGTCTGCAAGTCAGAAGATATCTTGCTCAGAGCATTCCTTTTTTCTATTTTGTAAAATAAATGAGTTAAATTAGATGACATTTGAGATAGTTTCTAACTGTTCATCATAATCCAAAGATTTGAAATATAAATAGCCTCTGTTCTGGGGATTTGTTTCCTATTTGAATCATCACAGAACTATCTTACTCCCCTACCCACATCAAGGACACTATTTTTACTGACCTGTTTGTAAAACTAGGATAGCAGCAATATCTTGATCCATCCGGGCTGCCATAACAAATCATCTTAGACTGGGTAATGCATAAGCAATAAAAAATTATATCTTATAGTTATAGGAGTTCCAAGATGAAGGTGCCAGCAGGTTCAGAGTCTGGTGAAAACTCTGCTTTATAGATTATACCTTATAGCTGTATCATCAGAACATAGAAAATGAGTAAAGGAGATTTCTTAGCCCCTGTTAAAAGGCACTAAACCTACTCATTAGGGGTAAGCCCTATGACCTGATCACTTCCCAAAGACCTCGCCTCTTCATACTATCCCATCATATATTAGGTTCCAACGTATGAACTGGAATAGGGAGTGGGATCAGACCACAACAAGTAGGAAATTAAGAGGTATACTCTCCTCTTGGTGATGATGAATGCATATTTTTGTCATTGTGGTAGACTTCTTAGACTTGAGCTAAGTTAGGGTAACCAGAGAAATATAAGACTTGATGAAGCCAAAGGCACCAAAATTCCAACTTCAAATGTCTTCTCCATTCAGCCCAGCAGAGCACCAATGGGAGATAAACCTAACTCCTCTTTGGAGTAGGAATTCTGTTCCCTCCTCATCCATTTCTTATGGATCTTTTTGTTTCTTTGTTTTTATGGTGCTGGCTATGAAACACATGGCTTCATGCATGCTAGGCAAGCACTCTGTCACTAAGCTATATCCTCAGCCTACCCCTGTCCATGAATATTTAAGTTTTGCACAGTGTTAGCAATTTCTTTTATTAAAATGTAGATCTACCTCAGAAACATGAGTTTGGAAAGAAGAGAAGAAGAGCCAAATGAATGGTATTTACTTTCAACAAAAGGACACTCAGGAAAGTTCCACATAGGATTTAATAGGTTTGAATAACAGAAGATAGAGAACATGGCTCTGCTGGTTCATTGGCAGGTAAGGGATCTAATAACTGAATGAAATAAGAATTCTATAAGGTGGACTAGGTTTCTAGAAAACCATCTCTGTGGATCAGACGTGGAGAGCTGTCTCGAAGGATTGAAAACTTAAGCTCACTCTGGCCAGCTGGAGCTTCCAGATAGAATCCAGACTAATGAATCTAGTCACATCCAGATTCATTTCTGTAGTTCTGCTCAGTGTCACTTCATTCAGATCCTTCTTTGAAGCCCATTACTCGAAGGCACATGGATAAATCTATTATTCCAGGTAATGACATACCCAACTTCCCGGCCTTGGATTATATTTTCTTCATTCTACTCTGATTTGATTCCTATAGAATCTCTTTGCCGACAGTCCCTTTCCTCATTGAAGAAGATTCTACTCTGATATGTAGTTGGGCCTGAAGTGCAATGAAATTGTATTGTCTATAACTCATACAGTCTCACTGACCTGGTTTCTATAAATAGATAAATTCATCAAGGAAAAACACAGGATCAAAATCTAAAAGCCATCTCATGAAATTATCCGTTTCAGACATTCGCCTCAGGTCAAATTAAAATTTCAACCATCCCTAAAAACCATGTCTGCCTGTATTTTTAAGATCAATATTTAGATTAAATAAGCTTCCTGGATAACTTCTAATATATGATCCATTTTTCTGTCATATATATTCTTTTCTACGATGGTGGTAGCATAGATGAGAACTGGATAAATCTTCCAGACTGCAGTGGATGTCATTTTACAAATGACAACACTGAAGACTAGGGAAAAAATAGATGACTTTCTTGAGGTAACATATATTCATTTATTCTTCCATTTATTCATTCATTCAACATTCACTCAAAAAATATTTATTGACTGCCTACTCTATCTAGTCACATTTGTAGATACAGCAATATAGCAGAATATTAGTTTTCTAGGGCTGCCATAACAAAATACCACAAACTAGGACTAAAACAACAGAAATATATTTTCTCACTTATGAAGGCCAGAAGACTGAGATCAAGGTGTCAGGAGGGTTGACTTCCTCAGAGAGCTGTGAGATGACAATCTGTTCCATGTCTTTGCCCCTATGGTTTTCTATCAGTCCCTAGTCCTTTCCCCTCCCTGTCAAATATTGTTTTCAATAAATATTATTCAGCATCTACTATATTCTAGGGTAGTTCTTGGAGATCAGTGAAAATCAAAATCAAAATCATCCTTGTCTTCTTTGGAGTAAGCTTTGAAACTATCACATAATATTTTATTGGATATGTCATAAAAACTCATTATAATTTCACCTTTCAACTGACTTCTAAGAATAGAAAGACCATCCAGCCTCTGTGAGAATTGTCCCATAATGGGACATTGAAACTTCACAATGCTCATTCCACTGGGAAATGCTCACTTGGAGCTGGCCTGCATGTTAAGCTCAAATATGACTTTCTGATACACCTGTTAGACCTAGATCAACCCATTACAACACTTTTCCCCTTCCAAATGGTAATTTTTTAAATTTTGAAGAAGATTATAACTTCTATTCATTTCTTCACTGTCTTTCACTATATGCAGCCCATGACCTTTTCAGTAGTTACCTGCATCTCCATATTCTCTACTTAGTACAAGTTTTTACTAAATGATGAGCCCAGGGAATATGAGTCCCATGTGGGTTTGAACAGTACTGTGCTCAGTGAGAGCAATGATTAATGTGATATAGATACTATACTTCTATTAATCCAGCTCAGTATTAAATTAGTATTATTAGTAATCATAATGCAATGTTGGATTATGTTAAATGTCCAAATAAATATACTTTCTTCTTCAAGGTTAGACTGTATGTTCATCATCTTCACATTTTATCTTCCTGGTTTTGATCTTGCAATTGCGTGTCTTGATATTTTTCCTAATCATGACTCCATATCCATTGCAGTGTGACAGAAAACAGAAGTCCTCAGATTCACCGTATGACTCTCATTGGGTCACCTGATTTCCCTGAACTTCAGTTCTCCTCACTGTGAAAAACAAAAAAACAAAGAGGGGGATTGGGGTTTAGTAATAAATCTTCTCTGGAGAGTTGTGACAATCAGATGTGACATGCTGGGTGGAAGTATTCTGTAAAATGGGAAACATGAAACAAATGTTGGTTACTAACACTCAGGAGTGGTTTTTCTTCTTGATTTTTTCAACTGCAGAGGTTATAAGAATGTTTTCTGTGTCTTTGCCCAATTCATTGATTTAAGTGCCAAGCACATTAAGACCAAAATATAACTCAACATGCTTTATGTTTGTTTATAACCAACTGTGACTCTATCTAAAAGTACTGTGACCCAACCTGCATATACTTAGCTCGCCTAAGCCACAAAGACCTTGTAAGCCTGGCTGTGTCAATATACCATGATACTATAGTTACCATCAACAGTTCTGAGGCAAGTTTGGCATCAATTCTAACTCAGTCCTTCGCATAAATTACTTGATCTCCCTGATCCTCTGTTTCTTATCTTCAAAAAGGCCAATAAACAAGGTACTTGCTTATTACAACTATTGTGGGATGAATGAAATAAGGCAAATGCGATCCACTTGTTGAACAGACAACAGTCAATGTTTAGCCAGTGGCATCTATTTTTATTAAGTGGTTGATATTGTGAAAATTAAGTTTTCCTCATTGATCTTTCCATCTTATACAGTAGCTCTATTTCAAAAGCAAAAAAATGTTACATTAGCATAACATAACATAACTCACTTATTTCTTTGTGAATCTATACTCACACCTCATAACCATCACATTTCTTCATTAACGCTCATGAACCATTACAATCCGTTCTTGCCTCTTGCCTTTTTCTGGGCTCACCATTGGAGACTAGCTCACCTCTTTGTGGATTGTGGAAGCTATCCTCCTTTTTTGGGGGGAGGGGGTACCAGGGATTGAATTCAGGGGCACTCGACCACTGAGCCACATCCCCAGGCCTATTTTGTATTTTGTGTAGAGACACGGTCTCACTGAGTTGCTTAGCACCTTGCTTTTGCAGAGGCTGGCTTTGAACTCACGATCCTCCTGCCTCAGCCTCCTAAGCCACTGGGATTACAGGCATGTATGGCGCCCAGCTCTATCCTCCTTTTTTGAAAAATGGTTTGATGCTTTCCTTATTCAGTCATCTTTTGGTCTCTGAGTTAATCTTCATGTTCAGTGATTCAAGAAGAATAATTTGAGCATCCACTATTTGACCCCACGCTCTAGTTTTCTCAGTAGCTGCCATAACTGGCACCTGGTGCTGGCAGCTAGCACTCATTTATAATGGCCAGGCTTTGTCTTACTGTCCATTCATCTACTCTAAGCTGCAGTCACCTCCCTGTTTGCATTGTTTGTGCATGTGGACAAGCCATTTAACGCTGAGTCACAATTTCCTCCCCAGCAAAGTAGGATAATAATAACACTATGACTATATCACAGGGTGAAAATAAATGAGATGAGGTGTTAAAATAAAAACAAAAGAACAAAGCACACACACACACAAAAAAAATTTAAAGTATTATTTGTTCTTACCCTTTCTGCAGACCACTTTCCTTGCAGCAGAACATGAAAGCAAAATATCAATTTAATAGTTCTGTTATCTGTTATCATTACACCATCTGCCCCAGGGAGCTTGGCTATCACTTCCGTGTTCTTCTAGTTTTGAACACAGATGAAAATATCTTTTTGTGGTCTTTAACATTTACAACAAGCCCAAGTTTAATCATTTATTTGTTATTTATACCCATATGGTATACTATATAAAGATACAAGTACAATCAGATCCAGCAAAGCCAGAAAAAGATGAAGAGAACAAGAATAAAAGGAAGAGAGGGTTGGGTAAGAAGACTTAGGCTGAACATTATCTGTACAACTGGCATACACTTAGGTTCACTTTTGTAAACAAAGCTAAAAAAAGACTGGACTGGGGGTTAACATAGGAGGGTTGACATACTCTCCTGTTAATAACAAGAAACATAACAAGAGATACTTCTGATGTTCCACTGAACTCTAAGAGGGTTCACACACAGAACTTCATACCAAGGACACAAAATCTCTATTAGAGTCATCAACAGAAATTTGGCAAAAGAAGAAATATGTTGTCCAAATGCCACTTTTATATATACTTCTTAAGAAAAGATGAAGGCGTGGTGTCAAATTGTCATTGCGTGGGGGTACTTCCAGAGAAAAAAAGGTAATGATGTGCATGTATAGATATTCTTAGTAACATGGCTTGATACGAGCTGAACATGTAGAAATTTAAAGTGATAAATCATAATATACACTAAATTTTATCTTTTCTCTCTGTTTCAGCCAGACTTTGACACCTAGCAAGGATGCTCATACGTACAGTTTGCAAGAATCAAGAATACAGTTTTTCTGTTGTTGATAAATTTCAGAACTCTATCCTTTAGATAACTGATATGCAGGTGGCAATAATTTATTTCAAAAATTCAGGTCTGCTTGCCAAAAAGGACAGCTTTCCCATCATCTTCAGGAATATAGGCTGTCAAACCAAACTTTCCCTTAGAAAACATGTTTGGATACAGTGAAACTTGAAACAAAAACTGGAAACCCCATATAGTCCTACATCATAAACCAAGACTGGCAAACTGTACATTAGGGGCAAATTCATTTGCCACTTATTTTTGTAAATTAAGCTTTATTGGAGCAAGGCTTCCTTCATTAGCGTATGAATTGTCTATTCGTAGACATTATATTACAATGCCAGAGTTGAATAGCTATGATAGAGAGCACATGGCCCAAAAGCCCAAAATGTCCTGCCTGGTCCCTTACAGAAAGAAGAGTTTACCAACTTCTGCTAGAGAGCAGAGAAATATCATTCAAGTCTAGAGGGATTGAGAACCATAGTTCCTTCCTGATTAATCTTCACTGTAAAATAATTTAATATATCCTTTGTCAACATTTTAGTTTTGTATTTTAAGGGTTCCTGACAATGAATTAACTGCAGAATTCACAGCCAGAACATGAAGTGACTTCAGTGACGTAAAAACAGAAACATGTATTCAGACTACTCTTTTCCTTTTTATTGGAATCCTTATAATTTAATGACACTTTTCTAGAAACCGAATACCTTCCCCTCTGTTCTAAAGAGAAAAAAAAATGTATAAGCAGACATTCAGACAATTGCCTTGACTGGAGAGTGGCTACAGATCAAGTTTGCCCTCATGAGTGCCCAAAAGGACAACAGATGAAAGGTTCTAAAACCAAACTCATCTCACTTTGGCAGACATCTTCTTTTGCTTATCTGTTTTCTAGTTAATCGTCCTGCGTAACTAGTTAATCATCATTTCTGTAAATGGAAATTTTATGGTTAATGTATTAGACAGTACATCAGAAAGTTATATTTCTCAAAGACAGAAATTTCATTGATCCTATATTGAATTTTCTTTTTTTTGAACACAGGCTAAAATGAGTGTTGTCATGATCAGTGTAAAGATCTCTGAGACCTTCATTTCTTCTGGGAAGATGAAAATTGCTTCCAAAAGAGGATGTTGTGGGGGACCTTGACTTAGAGCACTTTTTGTGTGAACAGCAAGAAAGCTTAGAGACACACTCTAAGCCAGCCCTGGTAAGCACACAAGAGCTTACAGATCACAATGAGTCTAACCCACTCCTGGCTTTATTTATTTTTCTGAGTCTCATTTTCCTGTTGTCCTACTTTCCTCACCCACTTATTTTTCGCTTTATTTTATCTTGTGTGGTATTAATAGGTAATCCATCCTAAATCCTTTCTGGAACAAGGCAAGGTATAAGTAAACAAGTTAAAATGAACTGGCCTGTTGAATAGAGTTATTTAGTATTGTCTCTCTGAATACTGAAAAAAAAATTTTTAAAAACATCTGCCAAAAACAACTATTTTGTCTCGGCATCGTAGCTGCTGAGGTTTACTTTCAAGCAAAAATTGCTCAACAGGTTCATGGGCTTCTTGTTGCTCCTGCAGGCATGTGATTTTAGGACTGTATAGCTAGAGACAGGAAGATGTTCATTTTCCCATCTACTATGGCAAGAAGGTGGGCAGCTCAATGCCATTGTAGCTATGGCAGAGGAGTTAAAGCTAATGAAGTAACTCATGTATCACTTAGTGTGACAGCTGTTGCAAACATCCTTTCTTCATCTCTCTTAGTGGGAAAAATGTCTTAGCAATTAGCATTTGAAGAGGACTCTATAACTGAAAAAAAAAAAGTTTACACATATGGCCTACTGCTCAGTCCTCATAAATAGTCTATAAATTTGGTGCATGACACTGGTTTTCATTTGAGGAACTGAGACTTAGAAAAGATGAGCAAAGTGAGCAGCAAAACCAGGACATTAACTTAGACTGTGAGACCACGTCATCATTTCCCTGTGCTGTCCCTTGACCTTTAGCATATTTCCAATCATCTGAGGACAGCATTGTACGTCTAGAAGCCTGCTAGAGAGTCTCTTCTCTACGTGCGCTTGGATGGGTCATGTCACCAAGGTTTTGAAGTCAAGAAGGCATTGAAGTTATACTTAAGTTTACATATCAGATATTCATTTTCTAGAAGTTACTTTAGGTCCCGCTATTAGTTTTCTATGATTACTACACACTGGGTGGTTTAAAACAACACAAATGCATTCTCCACAGTTTTGGAGGCCAGAAGTCTGAAGTCAAGATGTTGACAGGACCACGATCCCTCGGAAAGCTCTAGGAGAAAACCTGTTCTTGGCTTCTTCCAGCTTCCAGTGGCCCCAGGCAGTCCTTGGCTTGTGGCTACATCACTCTATCTCTTCTTCTCTTGGAGCCTTAACTCTACCTCTTCTCCAAATGCCTTTCTCCTCAGCGTGCTTGTCATATAAAAATATATATGAATGCATTTAGGACCAATTTAGAAAAAACTTTTCTTTTTAACACCTATAACTCATACATCTGTGGCCACATAAGGTAATATTCACAGATTCTGGGGATTTAGGTGTGGACACATCTTTTTGGAAGCCACCATTCGATCCACTAAAGTCATGGAGCCTCAGTCATACGCAAGTCACTTCCCTTAAAAATTATAATAATATCATTTACCTGAAGGGCAAACATTAAATAAGATAATCTTAAGTAAAGTGCCTAGTAAACAACGGGTGCTCAATAAAAGGGGATTTGCTCCTTTTCTCATTAAAAGAGCTTTGAGTACAACCACACCACTTAGAGATAATTTTCCTGCATTGACCTATCAGACTCATTCTCAATATATACTCAGATGGTCTCTCTCTTTCACTTGCTGTTTAGATTCCCTCTTCCTGATAAGCTCTATTCATTTTCAAGACAGACAACAATGAAGTTTTTGAATTTCATTTTGTCATGAAGCAGGATGGAACTTCTAAAAGTCTCCATGGTCAATCATCAGTCTCAATTTTATAAAATAAAACAAAAATGTTGTAGTGGTAAAAGAAAAAATACTGCAAAAGCTCTTAATACTTAATACTTAATACTTAATTTTTCACCTTGTTACAAAACAATAGCAATTTATGGAGCCACTCCATCCCAGGACCTCATTTTGAGACCCACTAGACCAGAGCACACAATATGGCCTTCATAATAGTCTAAACTCCAAGGTTCCCATTTCTCTCACACTATTACCCCTTAGAATTTCTATGCTGACATTTACTTTCCTTGTATTATCTTTCTTTTTCAGAGATTAAAAATGTCAACACAGAAATACTCATATATCAACTACAACCACTTTAGCAAAATTATTTTCCAAAAGGTGGTCATTTCTCCTATTACTCCAAAGCATTACTTCATACTAGGATTTCGCACCAAAACACAATGACTATATCCTCCCTCTTCCTGAGAGGTCTGAAATGCATAATCATAACAATGTACTTAATTTTTCACTTTATATTTTTTCATTTTTATTGCCCCTGCTTTGTTTCCATCTAGATGCACATCTCAGTTATACCTAGCACTATTCTCTTTTTCCCCCTACTGAATAAGCTTTTCAATAAAGTGTCTCTTTCTTTTGATATTTTTTAAACTGAGCTTTATCCCAGTAAGTTGTAGTGCTCTCCACAACATTATATTTACTTTTTACTTTGGAAATATTGTTATTTTGTCACCACCCATTCTTTTTTCTTTTTTTAAGGTTTTTTTACATATTGTTTTTAACTGTAGTTGGACACAATATCTTTATTTATTTATTTTTATGTGGTGCTGAGGATCGAACCCAGTGCCTCACGCATGCAAGGCAAGCACTCTACCACTGAGCCACAATCCCAGCCCCCACCCATTCTTTTTTGACATATATGTTTTCCTAAGGTCATAAATATTCTTAGTGAACTTCCCTGTTACTTGTTGAATGAATGAAAGAATAATTACTGGAAACCACACATCCACTATACAAATTCTTTGTCTGTCATGGTCACTGTCCCTATTACCTAGTTACCAGTTAGTCTTGATTTTTCTCCCTCACTTTCATCTATTTATCCTTGTTAACCACTTTGACCTGGTACCCTTTTCTATCTTCAGTAGCACATCTTCCTGACATTCCTGTCATGATCCAGAAGACCAATTCTTTCCATTGGTTGCCTTCTACATAACCAGCTATGGGCACCCTTTCTCTTCTACAGTCATGACCACACAGAGACTCCCACTAATCCTTCCAATGTTCCTACTTTTCTACCTAATCCTGGAGATGCACGGCAGATTCCCTGAAACTATGGCATTTGTTCCCATGTGACTCATCAGAGTGGTGGGATGAGTGCACTTGATGAGTCTTGTCAAGTTTTCTGTCATAACCAGAGGTAAATCATATCATGACTAGTGCAGAATGAAAACATGGGAAGGGGGCTAACTATTAAGAGAACTGAGAATTCCAAGACAGCAATGGTACAACACTATGCCAAGTACAGGGCCCTCTGAGGATAGGAGTCTAGGTGACTATACAGGTTCTTTTGATAGTCTTTAACATTGTGTGACCTTTCTTGGCCTTCTTTGGTTTACTTCACCATATTCATGTTTTGACATCTAGCCCTAATTAATAATATAGGCTTACTCAGGTCAAGTTGTTGGTTCCACTGTGCCCTAAATTCTCTGAGATGACTCAGAAGGGTGTCTCTCTCATGCCCAGTGAAGAGATCCTTTCAGAATATAAATCTTACAATATGAAAATAATTGCAGCTTTACAATTGTCAAGTTTTGACAATTTGATCTGTACCCAGAATCATTCATGGTGCCAAGGACACAAAAAGAAAGAAGAGTCACATCTTCCCATGGTTATAATCTAGCAGGTTTCAACAGTCATAGAGAAGTAACTTTTTATTTTTTGGTACCAGGGATTGAACCCAGGGGCCCTTAACCACTAAGTCACATCCCCAGCCTTTTAAAAAATATATTTTATTTAGAGACAGAGTCTCCTGGAGTTGTTTTGGGCCTTGCTAAGTTGCTGGCTTTGAACTCACCATCCTTCTGCCTCAGCCTCCTAAACCACTAGGATTATAGGCATGTGCCATTGCACCCGGATTACAAAAGTAATTATAAAACACCAGGAAAAAAAAAACAGAGAAAGGAGGGGAAGGAAAAAGAAAAGAACTATGAATATGTTTAATTTCTATCAATTAAAAAAAAACATTTAGTTCCTTACACCTTTTTGTGGACATAGATTTTACTTCTCCTCCTTTTTTGTTTTGTTTTGTTTTGTTTTGTTTTGTTTTGTTTTGTTTTGTTTTGTTTTGTTTTTGGTACTGGAGATTGAACTCAGGGGTACTTGACCACTGAGCCACATTCCCAGCCCTATTTTGTATTTTATGTAGAGACAGGGTCTCACTGAGTTGCTTAGCGCCTTGCCCTTGCTGAGCCTGGCTTTGAACTCGCGATTCTCCTGTCTCAACTCGTGATTCTCCTGTCTCAATTCGTGATTCTCCTGTCTCATTGTTTTGTTTTGTTTTGTTTTGGTCTGGCTTATTTTCTGTGCGTGTTCTCCAGAGCATCACTGTAACAGAGTAGAACATATAGAGGCACTTGCACCTTGTCCTCTAGAGAAAGACCAACTACAATTGCCACACACACACCCTTGGCCAGTTCCTCAGGCACATAAGAAACATATCTTCTCCAGCCTGGCTGCAGATCGCAGCTTCTAGTATTTCTTGAGACTCTAGACAAACCAGCAGTGTTTCTGAACCAGCTGTGGAAGAATTTCTTTTCTGCAAAATGTTCCTTTAGACCATAGATATCAACTGGCCATGTCCTCCAGCCCCAGGTGAATATTTGCTATATGTAAAGGGACAGGTGGATTGCTGACACTGCAGGGAACCCCTAAAATCAGTTATGAAAATGTCAGCCTTCAAAAAAAAAGCTCCCCTTAGACAACAGACATGAAAACAGTTTTAGCAACACTTTATCAGGTCCATGGGGCACTACCGCCAATCAATGGACTGGTTTTGTTAGTTTGTTTTGGGGGTTGGGGGGTGGGTAAAATGAGCTGTATTTTTAGACTATTTTTAGATTACTTTAAGCTATCAGTCTTTATAATCACTCTTTTGTCTCATGGAAGCATCTTTACCTAAGAGTCAATGTTTAGAAGAATAATTTTGTTCTTCCTCTAAGAGACTGAAAAAGCAACCACAGGAAAGGAAATGGTCCCCACCTGCAACCCTCTTGCTTGCCTTAATGTAAACATCAGAGTTGTTATAAAGTGATTTGGAGGTAACAAAAAAACAAGGTACCAGCAAGGGAATTCTTGGTGCTTCTTGTTGGTGGGTTGGTTTTTGGTTTTTGCAGAGGCACCTTCCAGCCATCAACTTTAGTCTTCCATCTCTGCTCAGGATCAACCTTAACCATCAGTCTCAGAATGAGTGGTCACTTGTGTCCTATGTCCTCTGCTGTTTGGAGATTTCATTCTCACGGGTCTGCCTTGATTCCTGAGATTCCACCAGTGGAGTCATTGCTGCAAGAGATGAAGTAATTGATTAGATCCTCTCCAAGTGATATCTCACCAAGGCAGACTGTGATGTGGGAAAGCAGAGAAAACATGGAGGTCCAGGATGCTGGAAGAAAGTAAACATAGCTGAGACAAAAGTTCCAAAGCAGAAGCATAGATCCCAAAAACTGAGGATATTTCACAGTTGACCATAGGGCAGGAACCACTCTCATCACTTCATGAGCTTATTCTAATCTTGCCAATTAAAGTTTTCTAATTTTCAAGGGCCCATGGAAAGGCCA
Source organism: Geosciurus inauris (assembly GCA_004024805.1). Taxonomy (NCBI): domain Eukaryota; kingdom Metazoa; phylum Chordata; class Mammalia; order Rodentia; family Sciuridae; genus Geosciurus; species Geosciurus inauris. Next base: position 17,540 of record PVHX01012397.1, read on the forward strand.
CAAACTAAAGACTAGAAAAGCTCAGGCTGATGTTTACTTTGTGTGGTTTGGAAGTGAGGTGTCACCCAAAAGCACACATATGAGACAATGCAAGAGGGTTCAGAGTAGAAATGATTGGGTTGTAATAGTCTTAACCCCAGTCAGTGAATTAATCCTCTGATGGGGATTAACTGAGTGGAAACTAAAGGCGGGGAGGGAACGGTGGGAGGAGGTAGGACTTGGAGGCATAGCTTTGGGGTGTGTGTATATATATATATATTTACTTCTGCCATGACGTTCTCCCTCACCTCAAGCCTCAGCTGTCTATGGACTGTGACCTCTGAAATCATGAGCCCCAAAATAAACTTTTCCTCCTCTATAATTGTTCTGGTCAGATTTTTAGTCAGAGCAGTGAAAAAGCTGACTAAAACATGCTTATTCTACTGTACCTGTTACAACAGTGCCAGTGTGTGCTTGATTGTCTCTTCATCTCAAATACTTTGCCATTGACTGGCATTTTGGAATGGCCTCTCCAAGCTTTCAGTTCCCTTGAACAATACAGTGAGGAGGAGGATAGACCCTGCTCATCCTTGAAATTCCTAAAGAAATGGGTTAACAAAGCAATGGCTCTCCTCACCTCTTATTGGCAGACAGACCATTGAAAGAGATAGTAGTCTCTGTGAAATTTACCTGTGTGAATGGGCAGGATTGGTGGATATCAAATTCACCTTCTCACTCATCAGAGACAACAAGTTATAATGGAAAAGAAAATGGATTTAGAGCTGCATAGACTTTCCCAGAGCTGCTTCTTGTAGCATTTTTGACATGAATTTGGACATCTAGCCTCCTTTATTCATCTGCCAAATGGGGATGATGACGTCTCTTACAGGGCTATAAGGGAATGTATAGGGAGCCTGGCACACATGTGGCTTTCAACAAATGCAGTTGTCTTCTCCCATTAGTTCCCTACTTGAATGGAACATATAAAATTGCAATATTCTAAAAAAAATGCAATGGTCTGCACTATTAAAGTTATTAATCCCAACACAGAAGAAGAATATTTTAAATTCTTACTTACACCCTAAATAATCTAGTTCAACTCTGTACAGCTAGCGCAAGAACTATGTCCCCCAAGATCAGAGAGTGACTTTGGAAGCCCTGTTGTACAACATCAGCTTTTGATTTCTGTTCACAAAAGGAAAATGCAGCTTTCTTCTCATGAAATTCAAAATGTGGGTTTGTCATGATAAATATTTACTTAGTTCCTTCTGGTCAATTATTCTATTTACTCCTAGAATTACCAACAAATGAGTTGAAACAATTTTTCAACCACTTACATACTGCCCTATGCACACCATAAAAAGAAAATACTCTCAATTTATTATGTGAACACTCAAATAATACTAAATGTCTCGGGACACAGGAGTTGCCCGGTATCTCTGGCAATAAGACTACAAGGGACTTTCCCCAAAATGGTCTCATTTATTCATGCAGCCCCAACAATAAAAATTGGGGGCTATAACATAAGCCTTGAAGGTTTTTTCAAAACAAAAATCAATAGCCTGAACTCAAAGACATAAAAGGACTTCACACAGGCTTCAAATTCCTGAGGTGGGAGTTTTTCATAGATCACAGCAAGCTGATCACGCTTAGAGGAGCTGAGGCAGCAGGAGAGCTGCTAAGGAAAGAGACAAGAGGGAGACTCGAAGAAGGAGAAAAGAAAGAAGAAAAGGTATTTGGGTGTATTTAATTTTTGCGAAAGCATTTTCTAATTGCTCGACCCCAGGTGAAGAGTCAATCTGAAATTTACCTTTGAAATACTTTTTGAACTCTGGATGCTAGTGGAGTTGGGCAAAATGGCATTTGTTTGGAGGCCCCCAATGGGAAATAATAAATTCTTGGTGATTAATGATACTTTATGTGCTGTTGGCCATGAAAAACATTTTCTGTTCTTGAGTCACAACGGAAGCTACAACTGGAATTTTATTGTTCAATTTGCTTTTTTCTTTCCTGGGTGAAACAGCAGTGGATTGAAGAGTTTATAGAGTTAGCAGGACCTCAAGGGACTAAAAGCTAAGCCAAGCCAATGAGGAGAATGCCAGAGATTAGCTACCCTCAGTGAAAATGCAGGATTCAGAAAGAAAAAAGAAAGAAGAGTGATTATAAAGAATGACAGTCTGTAACTTAGACAAAATTTCTTGGCGAAGTTGGTCAGTCTCCCTTTTTTAAAAAAAATAAACAAACAAAAAGTTTCCTGGTTGACAGTTGCTAAAACTCTTCCTTTTTCCATTTTTGGCACTCTGTTGAAAGAATAAACTGGTGTCATCCCACAGGACTGCAAGAGGAGCATATCTTCAGAGAGGACACATCAGCTTTGGCTGCTGGAAGAGGGCTGCAGGGAGAAGCCCCAGGGAGTGGAGAGGAGATCTCTTCTCAGTAAATGGTAGGTTTTGTGGGTGTTGATGGTGTTTTCTTCGTATCCTTAAAGAAGTTCTCTAACTTGGACCTTGGACCTTACTAAAACAATACAAAAATTTTGTGATCTTTTTTCAAGCACATTTTAGTTATACTTCAAAAACCAGGCTTGTCATTTTATTTCCAGTCTTGGCAGTAACTGAAAATAGAGCAAAATAAAAGGCTTTCAGGGTAACCATGGATCTTACTGAAATCTAATACGGCCATCACCAACCCCATACATGTTTCTGTTCCACGTTAAGTTTCCCCATCTGCAAAAAGGAGAGCACCTTGAGGTTCATAAAGGCCTTGGATACAAGGCATGAGACATACATAGAGAACTACTATTTTTCAGGAATCTGAAAGAAACAAAAACAAAGTAAATCAACAAACAGAAATGCCCCAAGGGAGTATTGCATTATAGTCCCCACTCTCTCACATGTTGTGACACTGCATCCAGGCGTTTCTGCTCCTTTTAGCCCAGAAATGCAGGCAAACCTTCTCCCCCACTGGGTAGCTCTACTAAAAACCTGGATAAATTCCTCTCTATTTTTCTCCGCCTCTCAATTTCCTGTAAACGATAAAACTGTAAAACAAAGAGTAATAAGATCCGAATCTTCCTGCTGGGGACTTGATGAAGATGAATTAGACATTGACAGTCAGGAAAAGATGGAAGGCCCTCCGTGACAGAGGCCAAACTAATTCAAAATGAAAATCATCAATTTGACTGTGTTCATATGTTACTTAAAAATCAATGAAGAAACAAAGTGAGGGACCCCGAAGCCATTTTAGCACCCCCTGCTTTTGCATTCAGTACTAACTTAGCAGCCTTGAAATGTCTTGGCTCTGAAAACCCAGTCAATCATCATTAATAATGATATTTTTATAGCACTTTAAAAATTAGAATTTCCAGAGCCACTTTGATAGATGCCCTGTCACTACCTTGCCATTTGCGTAATTTTTTTCTGGGTTGTTGTTTTGGGGTTTCTTTTCCCCCTACTCCTCTCCACTCACGTAAAGGCTTTTTTAAACAGAAAATGGGAGGAAATTTTTTTGATGGAAAAATTCATGAGAGATGCTTGCCGTGCGCTAAGGATCCCTTACTATGGGGGGAGGGGGTAATAGTAAATAGGACAAGAACTTTCAACTTTAATGGTTCTAGAACTTCAGTCTTACTTGGATTTAAAAACAAATGCCTCTGCTGCCTTTGGATCTGGAGCAAGAGGTCACTGAGCTTGCACAAAAATGAGAAAGATTAGAAGCCAAGGCTGGGTGGTGGTTGTCTCCACTACACAAACATCTCAAGCAACTTTCTTCTTTGTTGCTCTCACTCCAAACCTGAGTGATTAGTACCTCTACCGTGACCTTTCCAGCATGTTCCAAAAGATTCCTTTAAAAGATTCCAATTAATTAAACTATAATTAAATGTTCATCCACTTCTGGATCATTCTTTCTCCACCACTGAGAATTCCTTGCCTTTGGAAAAGATGTAGATGAAATTTCTTAATTCTGTTGCAACTTTCATGAAACCACCCAAGCCTATGAGATACCTTGCAACTGCCAGCTTTGAAAGGGAACCCTAACATCTTGTTTAACCTCTGAGCCCATCCCACCAAGCCAAAACAAATTTTTTTAAATCTGAATTTTTTGAATGTTTGTGTTTGTTCAGTTGTTTTTTGTTTCATTTGGTTTTGTTACGGTTTTCTCCCTTCTTTATTCTCTGCCACCAAAGACTGCACAGGAATTTTTATCACCATTGGGGGCCTAATACTGGTGGTGAAAAAGCAAGTTCCTGTCCTGGTGCTGAACTAAAAAGGAGTAAATGTCTTGGATGTATCAAGTTTCTTTGTCAAGCAAACAAAAATAAAGGAATCCAGTTTACTGGAATAGTTGCAGTGCTCATTAAAATTGATGACTTCGAAGATTCTGCGTCTCTCTTCCTTTCACCAGGGCCCTCAGCCAAGAATCTGCTGTGCTGTTAAAGACATCATGTTATTGGGGTGTTGTAAAACAGACCACTGCTGTTGTCTCTGCTCCCTTTAGGTCTCTGCGTAACAGTGGAGAGGCTTGGGGCAACCAGAAGGTGATGGGCGAAGCCATTTGGCCAAGGGACATCCATGGTACAGACCTAATAGGCAGCCTGGTATTTTCTATCCATAAACATCAAGTTCAAAAAAGAAAGAAAAGGAGCTAGATTAGCATGGGGCGGAGTTTGGTTTTTCTTAGAAATGTGCGACTCTGCAGAAGTGTGCCTTTATTTTTGGCACAAATTGCTACAGCAAATTACATAGCTTATCAGATGTGGTTTTTTGGGCTCAGTAGAGAAACCACTGCAGGGACTTGTTCCCTTTGTTCTTTGTTCCCAATTGGGAATTTTGGATAAATCAATGTCCCATTAAAATGCAGAAACAGGCTTGAATAATAAGTGCTAACAATATTTGGGATTCAATGCAATTTACATTATTTCAACCCAACAAAGTAGATCTTGGTTCTAAAAGACATTTCCATTCTGCCCTAAGAACTGTGAGATATGAAGTTTGAACCTCCATTCTGACAAACATAAGCCCAGGAGGAAAGGAAGAGAGCAGAAAAAGAGAGAGGTCAATCCCAGTGAATAAGGAGTTTCCCAGGGAACATTCCCATGGCTTCTCATCCATCCTCTCCCTTATATTTTGGCCATCTATGTGGGCTTGCTCTGATATGACGGGGAAACCAAAGAGAACAGGAGGGACTCTCGAAAGACTGATTCTTTCTATTCATTTCATTGCTGACAATGGAGATGGATAGATTTAAAAGACAATCTTATAAACAGGCATTTTCCATCAGTTGAAAGAAACACAGAGTATTTATGTGTTCATCCATATATTCATTCATTTATGCAAAGGTAAAGCACTATAGAGAATGCAAAAGAAATTTTAAAAACAAAGCTCAAGGAGGTGAATTTATTGAGTAGAATGAGAGGCAGTACCGAAGCAGGTACATCTCAGTCGGAGGCACAGTTACCCACTCTAGAGACAGCAGGTAGGGAAGCAAAGTCAGTGTGGGGGTGTGGGGGGGCAGATGGATCTTAATGAGTATCTTCCATGACACACAGATTTTCAACGGGTGTTTGCCTTAGATCCCTGTTCTCAAGTGAAATTGTATGTGGATATCCAAAGCAGAGAGCACTGAGAGCTAAGTCCACCTCTTATCCCACCAGTGTGCCCTGTTATCCTCTATCCTACAAAGGTTTGTAGTTTGAAAGTCACTGAAACAAAGAAGGTTCTGGGTACACAAGGGATTCCACATGCTGAGGGCAAAGAGCCGCATGTGCACAGCTGGCCGAGGAGCCAATGCTAGATTTTCGGTTAGCACAATGAAAGTATTTAGGTAAGGTAATCTGATATACTGAAGTTGATTCAGTGGGCATTGGGGACCACTGATGATTCTTAAGTTGGGGAATGACATGATAAAAACAAATATTAAAGAATATGGACATGGTAGTCACATTGATGACCCAGAGGATCCAAATGGAATAATTCAAACGTCAGAAGTGGAAGGCACTGGACAGGGCTGTGAGTGTTAAAATGGGGTGCAGGGTACAGCTCTTCAATAAGTCTTAGTGACTGAATACACGTGAGAGTTAAAGGAAATCAGTCTGGGAAATGAATTTTTTATTCTTTTTAGATGCAAATGACTGTAGAGTGCATTTTGACATTATACATACATGGAGTATAACCTACAATTCCATTCTTGTCATTATACATGATGTACAGTTACATTGATCTTATATTCATATGTGAACATAGGAAAGTTATGTCATTCATTCTCTCTTTCCTATTTCCTTCCCCCTCTCTTCCCTTTATTCCCCTTTGTCTAATCCAATGAACTTTTATTCTTCCCTCCCCCCACCCCACCTTATTGTGTGTTAGCATCCACATATTAGAGAGAATATGCAGCCTTTGGGTTTGGGGGATTGGCTTATTTCACATAGCATGATAGTCTCCAGTTCCATCCATTTACCAACAAATGCCATGATTTTATTCATCTTTAGAGCTGAGTAATATTCCATTGTGCATATATACCACATTTTCTTTATCCATTCATTTGTTGAATGGATAAAGGTTGATTTCATAGCTTAGCTATTATGAATTGAGCTGCTATAAACATTGATGTGGCCATGTCACTATACTATGCTGATTTTAAGTCCTTTGGGTATATGCTGAGGAGTGGGATAATTGGGTCAAATGGTGGTTCCATTCCAAGTTTTCTGAGGAATCTCCATACTGCTTTCCAGAGTGGTTACACCAATTTGCAGCCTCACAAGCAACGTAGGAGTGTACCTTTAGAAAATGAATTTTGACCATCAGAATAAGTGAGTGACAATTTATATTATACACTTGTGTAATCTGCAGTTTTGGCCATGTCCATTATCTCTGTTGATCATCATACAGTTGTATGGTTATTTTTCTAACCCCTATCTACTCTTAGATCATAAAATTCCGTGACAGCCAAGACTCTGCCTGTTTGGTCTCCATTGTTATCACTACAATTTAGCATAACAGGTACATAATAGGCAATCAAATATTTGTGAAATTAAGAAATTCAACAAATGATAGCATCACTGATGTTGCAAAAGAGAAATAGATGAATTCACTTTTTATCATATTTTTCTTAAATAAGGAAAATAGATTTCCCACTTCATAAGACATTGGACTGAGCATAGTTGAAATGTCAGCAATGGGTATATAGACGAGGCCAACAATAGCAATTGAAGCCATGAGAATTAATTAGTTCACCCAGGAGCGTGAGTTTAGAGGCAGAAGAGCAGAATGCTCTGAGGATTCCTATGCAAAAGTCAAATAGAGAACCAGAACAGTCCAAAAGTAAAGAATGCTTCCTTGAGGGTAAATTTGGAATGGTTTGCTATATACACCCACACTTTGAGACATTTATAAACTGCAACAGGAAGAAATCCTCTTTCAAAAAAAAAAAGTTTAAAACATTAGGAATTTTGGAAGTGGAAATAAAATGTTCAATTAATCAAGAGGTTCAACCCATATTAAGTACCTATCAGAATTCCTCATTGTATTTATAAAATGTGGTTAACCACTTACCCCAAATGGTAACAGTGCCCTGCTGGGAAACACTGGTCATGACACAGAGCTATTTCTTTCTTTCTTTTTCTTTTTCTCTTCTCTTCTATCTCCCACTTTCCTTTAATAGCAATACATAAAACATCTTTTTCTAGAATTATATAATCCATATGGAGTCCCAAAACCTCATTTGCTGGTCTAATTTTTGCATCATCCCACCTAAATTTTTTTGTTCATTGTTTATTGATGATGCTATTGTACTCGCTTTGGTTTGTTCATTGTTTGTTTATTGGTTTTTACAATACAGAGGATCAAACCCAGTTCTCTTTATTTTGGGGCAAGGTCTCACTAAGTTGCTGAAACTGGTCTGGAACTTGTGATCCTCCTGCCTCAATCTCCTGAGTCACTGGGATTACAGGTATGCACCATTGTTTTGGTGTTTGTTTTCAGTTTTGAGCTTTTGTTTTGTTTTAGTCTGTTCTTTGGTTATTAGAAAAGAGACAAGGAAGCCAGGCGCAGTGGTGCAAACCTGTAATCTCAGCAGTTAGGGAGGCTGAGACAGGAGAATCGCGAGTTCAAAGCCAGCCTCAGCAACGGCGAGGTGCTAAGCAACTCAGTGAGACCCTGTCTCTACATAAAACACAAAATAGGGTTGGGGATGTGGCTCAGTGGTTGAGTGCCCCTGTGTTCAATCTCCAGTACCAAAATAAAAAGAAAAGAGACAGGGAAAAAATAGTTGAATGACATGAAGTATGAACCCTATGTTGTCAAGAAGATATCTGTATCCACAACCCATTCTTACTGGGACTATAAGACAAATACAGCTAGCTAGCTTGCTTGCTTGCTTGCTTGCTTGCTTGCTTGCTTAAAAATAAGGATAGAACGAAGGACATTCTTATGACAAAATTACAATGTGGATTTTCATCTATGTAATATTTTCTTCTATTTAGCTCTGTGAGAAATTATATGTATTTTATTTAGAAAGTGAATAGGCATAGATTTTGAATGCTTAAGTGTTAAATGCTATAATTTACATATAAAATTTAAACACTGAAATTCTAAAGTATTTTAAAATCAACTATAGTATTAGTGGCAAGAGGTCTAAGAAAAGAAAATTCTAGGGACAGAAACCATCAATGTAATCACCAATAATATTTCTTCAGGAAACCTGCACAGGTACTTAGTAATCTCATGCTTCTAATAGTAGTTTTTATTCCAAAGAAAACACAAAATTACTAAAATCTCTGATCAATCCAGGAACAATACAGTTCCACAATGATGCTCTGTTAAACCTAGAAACTAAGCCTCAGAAGATTATGGTTCTGCTAGAAGCTACTTCTTTTCCATGAAACTCTTTTGTAGTTTGTTCATTTATTAGTGCACACCAAGATGTAGGTTGAATGTTTACAGTGTGTCCAGCACTGTACTGGGCCAGAGGAATAAGAGATACAGTTGCTTAAGGACCTCAAGCTGGTAGGAGTTCTCACCTTAGCCACCCCCATCATCTTTGGCTCCTCATTTTCCTAGAGACTTGGCAGGTGCCTGACCAGAAGCAGTTGGCTGGCTCCTTTTGTTTCTATCAACTGTGTTTATGAGACAAAAAAACCTTAGATGGTTTAAATGATTAAAACTTAAATGATTTAAAACTCATTTTCCAAGAGGAGCACCATCTCTTTTAGTATCCAAATTTATATTTCTCCATTACAGTTCTAAATTGCAGCTGCACTAAACTTGCTTGTAGAGGTTTTGCTGACCCCAACACTCAGCATGAAGCAGGGAACACCCAGGGGTTATCTTCTAAAACTTTCTAAATGTTTTGCCGAACAAGAAATAATTGTCAGCAAATAAGGGACAAATTGTTCAACTTATATCGAGATTGTTCATCTAAGAGTCAGTTTGTGGAGGACTAAGTATAGACACATAATCCATGAATAAAAAAGAAAAGGAGGAAGAGGACTAAGCAAAAATCACTGAACACATCATCACTGCTTTGATGGTGCAAGATCAAAATCTGATGGGCAACCTAATAGGCAAACAGGAAATACTGTGGTGTGCTGACTACTCCCCAAGGCTAACAGGGCCTCTGGTGCATCAGGCGAAGCACAGTCAGATCATGACTTCTGGTTTTCCAAACCTTGCTCTGCACACACACTAACCTCACATCAACCCCTCCTTCATCAATGAAGGGCATGTCACACTTTTCTTTTTGTATCATGCTGGGTTTTGTTCTGCATTAAAGTGTGCAGCTCTTTTATTCTGTATTTATTCTATTTATATAGGCATGTTATCCTTTGTTATTAGAATGACCTTTTCCTAGCCAGATATCTTGGATGGTCCCTACATTCTTCATAATCTTCCTTGTTGCCTAGCACACCAAAACATCCCAGTAGATGTCAATCAACAGGTAATTCTTTACAAAGAGAAAGAGCAAGTCATGATGTTTATCGGCAGTTAATGGAGTGTCCCCAGGCACTGAAAGAATTCCTCAGCAGAGACTGATAACCCCTATCAGTGGTGGAGCTGATGGCAGCATTCATAAGAAGAATGCCCGATCCTATCCTGCTATCCAGCCTGTTCCCTGGATGGCCATTCCAGCCCGTCTCAGCTTCTTCCTCCTTCCTCTGCATGCCATTGCTCTTGTTGCTTCTACACCTGGAATTTCTTCCCCAACTCAAAACAGAGTCATTCTCCATGACACTGTGTAGGAAGTGCAACTTCTGTAAATTTTTCAGGTTTCAAGGAATTCATACTCTTGTCAGGATCCAAAGTCAATACTGGTCTATATTTGGCATCTTTATTGATTGAACATCTGCATTCTTCCTGTCTTTAGTATCCTCATCTTTTGTTTCTTGACTAGATTCTAAGCACCCTGACAGTGCTCTGCCTTGCATGGATGATATCCTTTTCATGTGATCAGTGAGTGATCAGTGGAATGTGTAGCCACTGAGCAGAGCAGAAATTGAGTGTAGTAAAGCACACACATGCTCACATGCACTCACATGATTGTATAAACACAAAACATCATCATCATGTGCTGGTTATTTTTTAATCTCATATAACTCACAGCAACTCTATGAGGTAGGTGCCATTCTCAAGTCTATTTAATTGAGGAGGAAAATTTAGGGAAGGTACATAAATTGTGCCAGTTAAATTAGTAATGGTATTAGCCCACATATTTTATTGTGTTCTAATTCAGGAGAGTGTATCCCGTCCTACATTAGAACAATGCAATAGTCCATGCTCTTTTATAAAATCTTGCTAAAGTATAACCTGTCTCTCCCACCTACCCATCCTCTAGCTCTCTGAACCTTCCCCTTCTTCCCTTGAATATTGCCTATTCCCAACAGATAGGCATTATCTGCATGCCAGGTCTAAGCCAGAAAATGTGGCTGTGAAAAATCATAGCAGGATCCACTGCTCCAGTGCCTGCTAGTGTGAAAAAAACAACACACCATATTTTCCAGCAAATGTATCCTGCAGGTCATTACACTCACTGGCATGTAGACTCATTCTTCCAGCCTCCTGAGTCAGTCAAAACTGGAACATGTGAGTGGATGCGTGTCAACCTCCTGGGAAGGAAAAATGTCAACACAAACAATCCCAATAGTGAGAACTATAAGGTTCACAGCCTGTCCACGAGGATTATGTCATTTGATTCTGACATCTCTGAGATGCAGATCATACAAATACTGTGACTATCCCTGATTGACAGGCTGAAGGAAGTTAAATGATTAACCCAAGGCTAATAAGTTAGCTAGTTCTAGAGTTCATATTAGAATCCAGATTTTTTTTTTTTCAAATTATGATCTCTCCCCCTCATGCTGGAAGAAGACAAATCAAGTGAAAGGAAATTATTCAGGGCAGGGCCTGGACAGGAGTATGCATGCACAATTCACCAAGAGCCCTCAGCAATGTGGAGAGAAGCCCTTTTCATGAAGGAAGGAGACTACTAACACATCTGGGGGAGAGAGGGAGGAAGGACAAGGAAGGAGACACCTGCAGCTTGGGAACTGGCAGGAGAAACTGTTCTCCAACGTTCCCATCCAGAAAGCAAATGTATTTGAAATGCTGAGGACTCCACATATACTCTGTTAATAATTTACCAACTGAAACCATTAAAGATGTTGACAAAAGCTTTTCCATTTACTATGGGTGTCTATGGGTGATTTGAAACCTCTCATTACCTTTATACGCTCCTGGGTTATTTCCGAGTGTCCCAGCTCATCTTCAACAGCAAAAGCAGCCTGGACTGACAGAAGAGGGAGCTTGGGTTTGAACACACACCTAAGCTGGTTCCACCCTCAGGTGTTTTACCACTGACTCACCAAGAAACTGTGGGCCCAGGCCTCTACAGGCAGATGATATTTGCCAATAGATGAAAGTTACAGTATAACTAGATATCCCTGGATGGGAAGTTTAATATTAAAAAGTAAATATATATTCCCAGAAAACTCTAAAGATATCACTAGAGTGGAGCACTCAGTGGAAGTGAGAAGCAGAACATTCTTACCATCACATAATTGTATTCTCTCAGAACCTTCTAAGTGTGCAGGGACTAAGCCTCCAGAAGGAAAAGAAAGAAGCTGCCCTTACTGAGCAAGATGAATACATTCTTTTAAGTCATTATTTGCAAGTAAGAACCAAGCAGTACAGTAACCTACTATTTTAAAGCTCTAGATTCTTGTTCCATTTCTGCTACCTTCAGCCTTTCTGGAGAAGTGTATCCATTAAGATGAGTTTAGACAAGAATAACAGAAAATGCAACTACAATTGGCTTAAACAATAAAAGCCTTTACTATTTTGCATAGGATGAAGCCCAGAGTTTTGGAAGATCCAGTATAATTAAATTGGTAGCTTCATGACTTATAACCATCTTTCTATTCTGCCACACCTTGTGGACAGGTTGTCCTTGAGCACAACCTTCTTCCATGGCCCTCAGGTGGTTACTGAAGTGTTCATGTCATGTGGAGATGATGAGGTCAAAAGCTAGAAAAAGGGAATATCTACCAGTTACGGTTTTTTGTGAAGGGACAGAAAGTTTCCAAAACAGCTTGGTCAGACAATGTCGCATGTCAAAGCATGAACCCAATCACTTAGCAAGGTAGGTGGATGGAATCTTCATAATTGATTCGCCTAATCAGGTTGCACTCCCTGGGGCTGAAAAGGGGTCCAGCCTTCCCTCAAGCATGTGGGCACTCACAGGAGGGTAAACAAATCAAAGGAAAGGGGAAAGGTCAGTTTTACAAGGAACAGGGATTATCTGTCACATCAAGGAATCCATTGTTTTTTTCATGGCTCACCTCCCTGCGTCACTGGGTAAGAACTAGACTAGAGGTCCTCTATAAGATCCCTCCTCCTGCTAAAATTCCACGATGCAAAGATAACAGTATTACCCCCACTTAATGGAAAAGTCAACATGAAAGTCACAGTCCATCCCCCCACCCTACTCCAAGAGTTCAGGGAGGACAACTCTGATTTTTGTCCACATCATTAAGTCATGGGCAGGAGATCGTGTCTGTAATAGCAGACTCCAAACTGGACTATGCCATCCATCCACATAGGGTGTGCTAATGATCTAGTCCAGCTTGGGAAGAAAATACTGGAATTTCTATTTATATTTTTATATAATCCTTTTTGAATTTTATGTGTATTTTTTACAATGTACATGATACATTAGTATAGTAATCCATGTATATAATTGACAACTATGTAGAAAGAGACGACGTGGGGTGGTGAATTTTCCACTTATGGATGCTCAGTTAATAGTTTTCAAAGCATAGTAAGGCCCTGGTTTCAATCCCTAGCAGCACATGATAAAAATAACCAAATAACCCAAAACAAAACAAAAAACCCTTTCACAGTAACTAGTATAGAACATACTAGAATTTGGGTGGCTTCAACTATATCAGAGAACTTAAAGAAAAGAGAAAATACAGGAAGAACCGACACAACTGGATTTGTGATTTCCCAATACTGCTAGAAGCTGGGCAGCACCAAGTCCGGGCTTTAAAAACTCAATTTGCAGCAAAGCACAGACTCCCAGCATGATTTTAATTTGTTGGTCCTTTCAAGGCTCTTACTTTTGTTTGTCAGAAGAGGACTTCTATCACTGTTTTCCTCCCCCACTCCCGCCCCCAAGCCCTTCAAAGTGTCTCCTATTTTAAGAAGTAAGTGTGAGGCTTGGCCTATCTGGAGCAACACAAATGCAGCTTACCAGGGCAATCAGGAAGTCAGAATGCTTTGTGGGTTCCCACAGTTTTTGCTCATTCAATTAACAATCATGCCTCTAAGTGCTAGACAGGATGTTAGAAAGAGATTCCAAGACTGCTGGAGTCCAGTGTCTAAAAGACAGGCTCCCCAGTCTAAAGAGATACTGATGAGAAAGTGGTAAAATGAGCATTTGGTGTTACAGTGGAAGAAGACAAAAAGCAGCCCATTTAGGGGTAATTCAGAAAATCAAAAAGCAGTCCACTTAGGGGAGAGTTGGAAAATCAGAGTTGAATAGGAGTGAGTGCCAAGAACCCCTCTAGGAAGAAATGGCTCTCCTGCCTTCACTGAATCTAGGAGACAGGAGCAGGTCAAGTATCGTGTTTCTTTGAACAGAAAGGGAAAAAAAGATGGCGAGACCTTGGACTCTGTGAGGAAGGAGACTCCAGTGGGTGGAGGAGTGAGGTCTCTTTTTCTTTCTTATCTCTTTCTCTCTCCAGTTCAACTGATTCTGAAGGTGTGTTCTGGGTGTAGGCCTTACACTCGGTGGAATGTTGCTTTCCCTGGACACACCAGCTGCCCATCCCAGTGTACCTAAGGACAAGGGGATGCACATTCCCACAGCTGCCCAGGAGCTTAAAGGCAATTGTGTTTCCCAGGACCTTTACAAAAGGAGAAATATATGTCACTGGTTTGATGGATAAGGAGTGGGTCATGAAAATGTAGACTCCCATCCCGTTTAACGACATGTATATGTCACTTAGGTTTAAAAGGGGTTCTTTAATGAATATAATCATAAAATCTGCTATAAGCGAATTGTAACCTAACCTAAAGGAATTTCAAAGAGTCCACACTTTGAAGCTCTACACTGGAAGAAAGACTGAAGTTTTTGCTCAGAAACAGTTGTTTTCCTTCTACCCTCTTCTTTTCTCCCACACTTCTTTCTTTCCAGAGCTTAGACCCAGGCTTTCTTCCTGAATTCATTATGTTCTGGGCAGTGCAGAAAGGGTATCTATGTCGTGACTCAGCATGAGGGCTAAGCCATTGTTTTGCTACTTTCTGAAGAAACAGGGCAAGATTGCTTAATCGTTCCTTTCCAAAGCGTTGAAGCAAAGGAAGCAAGGACTCAGGAGATAGAAGGGCAAGATTAGAGTGCTGTCAGAAACAGGGAAAATAACTTCTTGTAAGACAAACAACGATTTTACCATCAAAATAGGAACTCCTTCAAAGCACTGTGATGATTAGTCCTGTCAGTTAAGACAGAGGAAGAGAAGAGAAGGGATAGAGTGGGAGAGAAGTTAATCTATATCCAGAATTCTTTAATTAGATGGTTAACAACAAAGCAAAACGAAACAAAGAAAAAAAATAGCCTTAACAGCCAACTTTTGTGTGTTGTTCAAGTTGAGCAAGGAAACTGGAATTTGAACTTAAGTCGCAGGGGCCAGCATACCATCCCAAACTTGGTGCACTCTGAGGGTAGCAGCCAGGGGCCGTTCCAGAGCCTTCTTTCACTGTACTTATTGGCAATATTATCTTCTCCAAAAGTGAGGTTAATTTTTTAATGAATGTAAAAGTTTTAAAACAAATACTTAGGCATTTGTAAGTAGCAAATTTACCTCAATTTACAAAGGTTTTTGCCCATAACATAGGACCTACATTATTTACAAAAGTCTAGATTCACACCTCTGAATGGAGAACTCCTCTTCCTTCCTCTTGGTTTCCCCTCTTTCTCCTGCCAAATATGCTTCCAAACCAACTTTAAAAACACACAGATAGCCAGGCATGGTGGCACACACGTAATTACAGCAGCTCGGGAGGCTGAGGCAGGAGGATCGTGAGTTCAAAGCCGGCCTCAGCAACTCAGCAAGGACCTAAACAACTTAGTGAGATCCTGTCTCAAAATAAAAAATAAAAAGGTCTAGGGATGTAGTTCAGTGGTTAAGCACCCCTGGGTTCAATCTCCAGGACCAAAAAAAAAAAAAAAAAAGGTCAAAGATAGTACCAAGGAAAACAGTACCAGGGGCCACCTTGGCAATTTCTTTGATAATTGTGAAGGATAAGGAAAAAATAAACACATGTATTGCATAATGCAGAGGGAACAGCATGTAAGGCAGCCAGCCCTCTGAAGGCTCAAGACTTGAATGTAGACATCTCAGCCTCCATCATGCCTCTCTCTGAAAGAAACACATTTCATCTGCTGCTAAAACTCTGTGACTTATTTACCTGGTTGATTAAAAAAAATTTTTTTCTTTTTAATCAAAAAACAAACATGGATATTGACTGCCTCTCTGAGGAGAATCCATCTTTGCAAACATTGCTGAGAGACAGGCAGGAGCAACAATTCAAAGGAGTCCCCATCCTGGAGGCCCAGGCTCCCTTCAATGCCATCTCATGTACCTCACCAAGTTTTAGAGATTAAATGAGACCAGGTTGTTCTTCATTGACCTTTTCATTCCTTTCTTAACTGTAGCCAAAAAAATGTGAAGTTGATATCAAAAAGAAAAGAGGATGGAGTGAGCCCATTTTAATGTGTTTTCAATTTTATACATTTTTTCAAGACTATGTCTTTAAGATGGACTTCAGTTTACAAACAGAACTGAGTGACACTCATAATCTTGGGTTTTAATCAACTCTTTGCTTTCCGTTGTAAATTTTTATGGGGAGGGACTGGTGCTTCCTTTTTTAAAATTATTGCTCTATTTATTTTTCTGAAACTATAAATAAAATGGAAGTGGAAATATGTAAATTTCAAAGTTCTGGGCAATTTTTTTACTTCCTATTTCTCCCTTAGACCACTTTTTCTCACTGTAGTCTCTGAAAAACTGTCACCACTTTTAAAAGGCCAATTAAAAAATAAATAAATAAAAACTGTCATTGTCAGAATTGAAAAAAGTTAAAATTTAGGAAACTGTTTTCTAAATTGTAGTTTTCTGGGCATTGTTACAGCTAAATTCACCAGGATGTAACTCTCCAGCTCTGACTGCTGACCTTGTTTCAGCAAAACGCTGTTTAGTGTCACATTCGGTCCTTGTGGCCAGACCACCTGACATGTTGGATTTAAACAAGATGGGCAGAAACTCTGAGGTTCTAGGCAACATGTAACTCAAAGCAAACGCATTCCAGTGTGTCTTTTCATTCAGCTTGTCATTTCCATTGCAGAAAGTTTGAGAATTGTCATTGTGGAGTTGTCATTGCTTTTGGTATGTTTGGTCCCTGGACTCAAGATTCTTAACCCAAGAGATAAGAAAGGTCTAAAAGAAACCCACTCTCAGAAACACATGACATCCATCTCCCTTCCCATCACAGGCACAAAGGGCTCATCAGAAACAAACTAAACCACCAAAACAACACAATGCACGGCTGGAGTTGTGCCCAGTGATAGAGCGCTTGCCTAGCATGCATGAGGCACTCGGTTCGATCCCCAGCACCACATAAAAAAACTAAGTAAACAAAATAAAGATATTGTGTCCATCTAGAACTAAAAATATATTTAAAAAAAAAACTCACACCATTCAAAAGAGATATACTGGAGATCAATATATAATTGTAAGATATGAAGAAGAGGGTATCAAGAAATAAAATGTAAGCTACTGCAAAAGTGTGTGTTTTGTGAAGATCAAGGGAGGTTGCAGAACTTTCTCATCATGTATATAGAGATATAAACACAAGTTCAGAGTTGAGCTGGAGAACCGCAGTTCAGAGTAAAATAAAATTGAAACTCTTGACATCCTTCAACCTAGTGGAAGCAGGTGCTTTTTTGAGTACATCTAGCAGGCATACGTGGAGTCATCTTAATTATAATAGCAGCCAACATATTTGGAGTACCAATTATGTGCCAGGCCCAATTTGCCCAGTGAAGTATTATCTGAAGTTGGCAGGTGACAAAACTACAGCTCAGGGGGATTAAGTAAGTATTCAGTGAACTGTACAGCTGGTATTTGAACCTGGGTCTGACTTCAAAGCCACCTTGGACTACTTCAGAATGCACTTCCCAAAATAAAATTTAAAAAATTAAAAAATAAAAATCGTGGCTGGTTGAGGCTCATGACTACCCTCCCTGGCTAACATTGCTCTTGTGGGTTGGATCTCTTTAGGAGTTGTTAATAATCATTCTTAATAATTTGCTGCACACTGGGAAAGATATTATATATCCTGCTATATTCACTCTTGAGGTACTAAGCCATGGGCTTGTTACTAAATGAGTTCAGCTCTATCTCCTTTGTATATCCTACATTTTCTTTGTCAGATTATTCCATGAATCATAACACAGGCGTAAATGCATTCTAATTATAGACCAATAGGATAGTGTTGGTTTGGGCTTTTCTACACCCTTCCTGGTACTCTGCTTTTGTTTGTTTTCTTTTCTCCTGGAAGAGTTCCCTCATTGAGCCATGTTCCCTCACTAAGCAATGTTCTAGATCTTTAAGTTTCTTTCTCAGTTTCTATTCTTTTTATCCTCCGTGGATTTGATGAGGCCCCATAGGGAGTGGTAAGACACACAAGTTCTGAGTCAGACTCCCTAGGTAAATTCATCTCCACCAGTCACTATTTGGGCAAATTAGAGTCTCATCATCTCAGTTTCATCATTAATGAAATGAAAATAATAATGCGCCAATTTCCTACAGTGCTTATAAGGCTAAGTAAAATAATAGTTGCCAAGTGCTTAGAATGGCAGTTGATGCAGGGTAAGCTCTTAATAAACATTAGTGTTTTGTGGTTATCTGAAAACTCTTAAGTGTTCTAGTTGCTATTTTTAGCCCCATTTATACAAATTTGTTAATTTCTTGCATTTATCATCTTAGCTTGCTTTCCAAACCGCCCCTCCCCCAGAAAAAAAATCTCAATTTTGTCACTCACAAAATTTAGGGAGTTTGCTCTATATTTTATATTAAAACAAAAATCACTTATAAAGAACCTGGTTAAAAGAAGAACTTGAACACTATTACCTTTTTATTTCTCCGTAGTGAAATTGTCTATTTACCACTTCCTTCATTTCCTGTTTTTAAGTTGGGTTCCCCAATTGTGACTAATCATTCTCCTTTCCTGGTGAGAAAATTACTAGGATGCTCCATGGAAAATTGAATTATCGACTACATTATGCAAATCTACATATACTCCACCCAGTTTTCTCTGTATCTGCTTGCAAATTTATATCATAAGTCAAGGTAATTATTTAGGGATCATTATTGCCTGTTAAAGAAATCTTTCTCCCTCTTTTCTACATAAAAGCTTTCGATGATTCTAGCTTTATAGTCTGCCTAAACAGGGGAAAGTCTGAGATTATCATCTCTTGGGTCTGTGATAGATTCCTTCTGGGTTCTGAATCTAAATCATTGGTATAAATTATAATATATTTGAGATTATGGATCTGACCAAGCAGTCCCCAATTCCTTCAATAAGTTCCTTCAGATCTCTGGAGACTTCCTTTTGCTAACTCAGGCTTCTCATCACCAGTTTCTAGGGATCAGTTTAAGGCAGAGCAAGAAAATTAGTTTGATGCCATCTAGACAAAGAATAGAAGGATGGAAAAGACATCTAAGAAAAACATCATCCAAAGAATTTGTTAACTTTTTAAAAAAGATGCTGCTTTATAGCAGCCTTAAGTTCATAGCAAATTGAGAGGAAAATAGATTTTCCTTATGCTCTCTGCCCTCACACATGCAAAGGACCCCCTTCCATTATCAACATCTTCTGCCAGACTAGTACATGTTTTACAACTGACAAAGCTACCTTGATGTCTCATTATGGACCAGAGTCCATAGTTCACATTAGGGTTCACTAGGTGTGTATTCTGTGGGCTTGGACATTGAATAATGACCTGCGTCCACCATTATAGTATCATACATAGTATGTTCACTGCTTTAAAAATCCTCTGTGCTCCACCTGTTCATTCCTCACTCTCCTCTAAGCACTGGGAATTATTCATCTTTTGTCAGGAAAATATATTTATTTATTTATTCATTCATTCTCACTTACATAGTGAGAATAATACAGTATATAGCCTTTTAGATCCCCTTATTCTTTCACATAGTAGTTTGCCTTGAGGTCCTCCATATCCTTTTATGGCTGGATGGTTCATTTCTTTTTAGCACTGAATGAAATTCTGTTGTCTGGATGTGCCAAGTATCTCCATTCATCTATCTACTAAAAGGCATCTTGGTTGCCTCCAAGTTGGGCAGTTATAAAGCTATTAACACCTGCTTGCAGATTCCTATGTGAGTGTTCCTTAGTTCTTTTCAGGGACCAGGCTAATAGTGAATTTGAGATCCTCTTATTTACTAACCATTATCACACCCCACAAATGTTGCTTACTCAGTTATCCACTCAGCACTTACTGGAGCTGGATGCAGTGCTAAGGGCTGAAGATTTAGAGAGGAAAGACAAACAAATATCAACCTTCACAGAGCTCAAATTCCAGTAGAAAAGCACAGACAAGAAAGCAGAAATCAAATAATTTTAAGAGAATCTTGGTGATTAATTGCTACGAATAATTATCAGGGAAAATAATATGGAAAGCAAATGTTCCTGGTTAGAGAAATTTACCGTAAGTCTTGAACTTGGAAATGTTGTAAAAGTGTCTCCACCGATCACCAAAGGACTTTTGACCTGATAGACTCTCTTGGTCATAAGACAAGGACCGGCAACACTGAGTAAAAGACTTAAATGATAAGTGAAAATATCTGTGGTCTAGCAGCATTAGAGTATGCAAGTATGTAGTCAGCTCTGACTGCCGTAACAAAATACCATTATCCCCATGTCTTAAAAAAGCAGGAGTGTGTTTCTCACAGTTCTGGAGGCTGGAAAGCCCAAGATCAAGATGCCTGATGAATCAGTACCCTAGCAGGTTCCTTTCCTGGCTTGTGAATGACTGTCTTCTTGCTGTGACTCCCATGGTACAGAGAGTGAAAGCCCTGGTCTCCTTCTCTCTCTCCTAAGAACATTAATCTCATCACAAAGGGCCCACTCTTGTGACCACACCTAGATCTAATTATCTCCCAAAGGCTCACTTTCAAATACCATCACATTTCAGGTTAGAATTGACAATATGAATTGCAGGAGGGGAGGGACAAACATTCAGTCCAGAACAGCAGATGTGAACCTTTTGCCAGAACATGCTTAGAAATGCTTTGTCTTGTGTGTAGAGGTCAAAGTGTTTATATCAGGGGCTGGAGTTATGGCGCAGTGGTAGCGTGCTCACCTAGCATGCATGAGACACTGGGTTCGATCCTCAGCACCACATAAAAATAAAATAAAGATATTCTGTCCACCTACAACTAAAATATATATATATATATATATATATATATATATATATATATTAAAAAAAAGCATTTATATCACAGTCAGTGGTCTGGTTCCAGCAGTAAAGGAAGTCTTTGCCTCTCCCCCAGGACTCCTCCAATGGAAGCATGCAGAACATGTATCTCCAGTGTTGCCCAGCCTTGACTACGAAGGTACTAGAAGTCCCAATTTTCTATAAAAAATTCTTTGTCACTTTCAGGCATATGAGTCGCTATACATAATTTCTCTTTTAATATTGCAAATAAAGAACATTACTCTCAAAAAGATTCATTACATGACTAGAAAAGAAAATATTTAATAGCGTATTTCAATGAACTTTGATACAATTGCAAAGCAATTCAAAAGCCTATTCATGCTCATCCTAAAAAAACACTGATCTGGGTCAGACACATTGCTGTGCTTTTAATACAATAAAGGGAAAAAGTAAAACCTACATACATTGATATTTATGGGCTTTGACTTGAAGGTGCCTACAGAGCTGTGAGGAATGTTTTAATGCTGCAGATCAGCTACAAATGGCAGAACACTTTATTCTTTGTGAACTCTGATGGATGATAAGCCCATGCTCAGAAAGAATGTCCTATAAAAGAATACTCATAGCTGGACATAGTATCACACACCTGTAATTCCAATATGCAGTAGGCTGAAGCAGGAGGATTGCAAGTTCCAGTTACTCAATAACTTAGCAAAACTCTGTCTCAAAATAAAAATAAAAAGGGCTGGGGATATAGCTCAATGGTGGAGCACCTCTGAGTTCAGTACCCAGTATCTCCCCCTCAAAAATCAATCAATCAATAAATAAATAAACAAAAGAAAAAGATAGAAGATTTTTTTCTCCCTTCAGTCATTTTTCAGAACTATGGACATGAACTAAAAATAATGCCAAAATTATTACTCTTGGAAAGTGGACAGTTTGTAGCATATGAATGATATAGACCAGTTATTAATGACAATCCAGTATGATATGGTGTTACAAATGGGAAATATGTCCTCCTATCTAAAGCTTCAGAAACTTTTGATGATCCTTATGTAAACAGATGATTCTAAAACAGATGCTGTAGCTAGGTGTGGTGGCTCATGCCTGTAATCCCAGTGGTTTGGGAGGCTGAAACAGGAGGATCACGAGTTCAAAGCCAGCCTCTGCAACTTAGCACGGTGCTAAGCAACTCAGTGGGACCCTGTCTCTAAATAAAATACAAAAGAGGTCTGGGAATGTGGCTCAGTGGTTAAGTGCCCCTGAGTTCAATCCCTGGTAGCAAATAAAATAAAATAGATGTTTTAAGTCTATCATAATCAAATTAAAAGAATTAGACTATATATAACCAAATCAAGATGTGCACAAAAAAAGAAAATTC
Source organism: Geosciurus inauris (assembly GCA_004024805.1). NCBI lineage: Eukaryota > Metazoa > Chordata > Mammalia > Rodentia > Sciuridae > Geosciurus > Geosciurus inauris. The sequence continues at coordinate 39,912 of PVHX01012397.1, forward strand.
CAACAAGTACAATGCAATTTTACTGGTAATTGATAGATCACATGGCAACCTCCAATGCCTCATGGTTATGGCTGCTAGAGCAATTACCTGATGACATGGGATGCATTTGCGGGTAGAGAACAAAGATGGCACACCCAAAAAATTACAGATTTAAGCCACTAATGTTGATGAACAATTGCCAAACTCTTCCAGCAGGTCCAACTTGAGTCACCTCCTTTTTTAATACATTTCACTAAGTCTGAGTAGAAGAAACAAGTCCCAACCTTCTTCTTAAGAGTATATATTTATGAATTGTGGCAAACATTAAACCTGGCGTCAGAGTTGGGCAGGAAGACATGAGGAAATCACAAAGCATTATGGGCCTGTGTGTTTCTGTATTAATGTACCAAAAATTTTTGTTGGAACTCTGGATATTGCTAATGCAATACTCACAGATTGGGGCACTTGACAAGCTGTTGGAGAGCATGATTTCAAAACAGGAAAACCATTTTCACCCACACTGGAAACTTCTAACTGGTGCCAGAGGAGACCTGTGGTTGAGCACCTCCACATGGTGGGCAGAATAGGGCAAGGGCTCTGGTTCTAGGGGTTATAGGGAACCCTGACTCTGCCAGGAGCTACCTGTCTAACCAGGTAAATCCTACAGTCATCTGGAATCACAATTCCCCCACCCCTGGAAAATGGAGTTGGCTCTACCTGTCTTTTGAGGTTGTTCTAAAGAAAATTGGAGCTTATCCTTTTTCTTCTTGCTCAAAAAAGGCTGAACAGCTTTCCTTAGGACATTTTGAGCTTCATGGCCTGATATTACCAAAAGATTAAGAGAGTATTTTTTTAAAAAGTCTCTGGTATACTATCACTGGAACAATAAAATAACACTATAAGAATGATTTCTTTGAGGAGAAAACTAGATGGTGCGGAAAGGGGATTGAAAGAAAATCGAATTTTCATGAGTATTTGTTTTGAATGGTGCACCATGTGTTTTTTTACCTAGTCAGTAAAAGCAAAATGTAATTTTCTAAAATAACCTTCAAAACTCATCCCACTTTGTGTATTATCTCTGTCACAGGGATAATAGTGACTTGGAACTTTACTCTGTTCCTTGGTCATTATTTAAAGTGAAAGGCAACCCAGATGAACATTAGGAGAAGCAGGTTCCCACTTGAAAGAAGGAATCAGATTCAACAATTATTACAATGTTTCTAAATAGAAAACATGGAATATATTAACACATGAAATTCTTTCAGATATGCTTATCTAAAAGAATATCCCACAATGGATGCCTGAAACCAAAAATAGCACCAAAACCTACAAATGTTTTTCCATATATACATACATTAGATGAGGTTTAATTTATAAATCAGGCACAGGAAAAGAGTAATGAATATAATAAAATCAAGCAATTACAACAATATACCATAATAAAAGTTTTGTGAATGTGATCTCTTTTTTCAAAATATCATGTTTGGCTACATTCACCCTTCTTGTGATGCTGTGAGAGGAGGCATCACCTGTGTGATGAGATGAAGGAGGCAGGGGACAGGTTTGTGATTATATCTAAGGGCTACTTGCATACAAGCACTGAGACACCTCAACTGTCCATTTAACACCTGAGATGGCCATTAAGTGACCAATGGACAGGAGGTATATACAGCCTGGGTACACCTGATAAAAGGATGATCCACATCCTCAACTTGACGGAGTGAAATGATGCAAGATTTCATGGTATTACTCAGAACAGCCTGAAATTTAAAACATGAATTATTTCTGGAATTTTCCATTTAATGTTTTCAGATGGCAGTTGACTACAAGTAAATGAAATTGCAAAATGTGAAACCACGCATGAAGGAGACTACTATATTTTATAATTGGTCCATCACACCCTAAAAGAAAAAAACACTAAGTGTAAACTTTCCCCATCTCCCTTTCCCAATCAGCTTTGTTTTCTCAAATCAGCAGTGCAGTTATTTTCCTCAATGAAAGTACATTCATACACTTCCTTTTCCCATCACCAGACACTAATTTACAACAGAAAAAAGAATCGGTGTCAGAAGACAGAGGATGAAAAGGTAAACTTCTAATTTCCTTTGCTTGGAAAAGCAAAATAAAATTTACTATTCATGTCTTTTAGACTCTAGGTTCTCTGAAGGAAAATCATTTTAATTTTCTTCAGGTCTTGAATATTATCATGTCCACCTATGCTTAAAAAATAAACATAATTTGACAATAATATTTTTGTTGTTGTTGTTTATGTGACTCAGAATCAAATATTATGCAACCACTGATCTCAGCAAAGCAAAGCTCTCACCCACATTTCATGGAACTCACACTGTCAACACATCCCTGGGCTCACCATCATCACACGTAGAGTGTCACCCTGGGGTAGTCCTGCTTACTACAGGGTGATCTTAGTGCATATGATGAGCACCAGTCCTAGCAACGCTCCCAACCACAGTGCCCTCCTCACTGAACAACAGAAGTTCCCCTAACCCTCACCTAGTTCTTGAAACATCTTCCCCGGGGGAAATGACATTCCTCAACCCTTCCTTGTTTTCTCTTTTCATATTTACTTCTGAGTGTCTTAATCAGCCTATTAATACTCTAGAAACCTGAGAAAATCCCCTCAGGAACATGAGAAGGAACCCCTCTTTTCTATGTTTTAGAGAAAAGGTGATATGTTAATACAATTTGCTGTGCTCAGGGTGCCTAGGCCTCCAGGCTGGAAGCCTGCGGAAGACAGAGAGCTTTGGGGAGGAAATCTCTTAATCGGAACAGTAAAGGCTGCCTTGAGGTAATTATGTTAAGGAAGCGGAGTTTTAGTGATTCATGTTTAAATGAAACCATTATTTTCAAGATCCTGCCAAAAACTTACCACAACTCATTCATGTGATTTTATTACAAATTAAGATTCTCATAATTTTGAAAGAAAGACATACACTTCAAGTTCTCTTGGGAAGGGAAGACCTGTGCTTCAGAGTAATGAACTGCCCTGAAAAAATGGAAAATTGACAAGGAAAAGAATTGTAATAATCATGGTGAGTAGGGGGTCAGGGTTACCCTCCTTGGCATTCATTCTGTGGCAGTTCAAAAGAGGAGTCCACGAACCACAGTGTGCCTGAGGAACAGAGACAAACACTACAGGAATTAAGTCAAGGGATATGGGGTAGGAGTAACAAAGCTTTAAGGGTTCACTGTTTGTTTGTTGTTGTTAATGAAGAGACTGGTCAACTGTCTCCATTGTGTAGACCCTGCAAAAAAAAACAAGAAATAAGGTATGAGATCAAGAAAGGATTCCTTACAATTTTTATTTTCTTTCTTTCCTGTCAGGAAGAGAGGTATTATCTGAACTAAAGACAAGAACTTCTGGAACTGTCTTAGGATGAGTGCAAATGGGAACAAGAGGATGAAAGAAGAAAGTGGGCAACCTTTCTCTGACCAGCGCACAGCTGCTGAAATCCCATGGCTCACAAAGCCACCAGCTTAACATTCGTCTTGCCTCCCCCCTTTTTCCCATCTTCAACCCTTCTTCCCCACATCAAATATTTGTTGACTTCATGTTTAATTTTCTTTACTCGCTGAAGCCTAGAGGCCAGGTAAGTGATGGTGGGTGAGAACTAGACAGAACAAAAGTTTTCACATTTTCTTACTTTACACTGTGTTCCATATACACAAGCACGTGTTCATTCTGCCTATAAGAACGTGTCTGTGAACATGAAGGTATCAATCAAGCACTGTGATAATGTCTATTCAGATAAGCAAAACCTGAGAGCAATTCCTCGATGCATCCCAGCCCTGCATTATTTCCAGGGCCAAGACCTCATGCAGGCAGCACCATTCACTGGAAAGGGCTGGAGCCAGAGCACCAATGCCCTGGGTTTGCAGTATCTCAGCCATCAAATCTAAAATAAGTTAAGGTGACTTATTGTTCCTTATTTTAAAAAAGAAGACTCAGTTCCTTCTAGCTCTCAGCTTAAAATTATACATACCCATATGAATCAGTCTGAATAAAATATAAACCACTAAATTGTGCTATGAATTATTAGCAGAAATGACTGCAACAAAGTAACAAAAATATTACTGCAATAATCCTGCTTTCCTGTGAAATTAGTAATTATAGCAACAACTCTAAAATTTAGTTTTAGATTTCCCAATACTCTGCATGTCAGAAGGATATACATATATATTTTTTCCATTATATATCAATATATTTTCCATTATATATCAATATATTGCCATTATTTACAAGTTCCCATTATACATATATATCCATTATATACATATTTCCATCATATATATTACACACACACATATACAGAGAGATGTCATATCCTTACTCTAAAAAAAAAAAAATCAATGTATATTACCTTATGTGTGAAGGGGTGATTTCCCTGAAGTTTGGAGTAGATTTGGCATTTTGGAAAATTATTAATCTTTATCCAAACTCCATAATCCATGATGAAAACTGTGGACTTACTTTCACTTCTAACCCATAGCATGTAGTTGGTTAAATGTCTATGAAGAAATTGTTTAAATACAATATCTAAGTTTTCAGTTTGTTCATAACAAAGACATGACTTAAGATTTCACCAACTTTAGCATCCCACTATTGTTTTCCCATGGCCTGCAGAACCTGGATTTCAGCAAGGCACAGTCTGTGACTATGAAAGAATATTTCATCATCAACAACAAAAAAGTATTAAGTCATAATCAAACTTTCTGCTTGCACGCTTAGTACTGTCCATTCCATTACTGAGAATGATTTTCTGAACCAGTGTGATAAAGACAGGCAGATGGCAAAAGATAACGGTAGGGTTGATCCAGAGGCATGGATTTCCATATAAGGGTGAGCAGTAAGGAGGGAGCAGGGGCAGCATTGGATACACAATGAGAGGAGAACAATTAACATAAAGGTTTAGAAAAATTGAGATAAGATAAACTGTGTTCTTATCACTCTAGAAAGACTTTGGAACTGGTGGGGACTTTTGTGAGGAAATGTATGTTGGTTGGGCTGGGAGTTCATAAAAAGGCTCATGAGACCAAGTGCAGTGATCGACAGGGGGGCTCTCACCTCGCACTCTACTTAGGAAGATCTGCTGGCTCTACCTGGGACACTAGATATGCCACATAATCTCTGGAATACAGGATGCTTATAGAAGACAGGAAGTCTGACCAGGACACAAAGAGTAGTCCTGATAAAAGGCAGGATAGCAGAATGAATTGGACATTACCCTATGTGCACATATGATTACATGACGGGTGTAACTCTATATCATGTACAACCAGAAGAATGAGGAGTATTACCCCATTTATGTATGATGTGTCAAAATGCATTCTGTCATGTACAACTAATTAGAAGAAAGAAAGAAAGAGAGAAAGAGAGAAAGGGAGAGAGAGAGAGAGAGGGAGGGAGGGAGGAAGGAAGGAAGGAAGGAAGGAAAAAGAAAAAAAAAGAAAAGTTCTGTGTCCAAGCAGAGACAGCAAGAGAGAGCAGTGCATTGTGAAGATGTTGGAAAGGAAGGCACTCTCTCTGGCAGCAGATGGCCTTCTGTGTGCCTCTTCTGCACCACATACCATTGCTTTCATAGCTTCATGCTGCTGGGCGGCTTAGAATTTGGTATCTGAGAACAGTGACCCATTTACCTCTATTGTCTTAAAATGCTGAAATTTACCGCAAACTTGGTAAGTTGAAGTTTCTGTGGGATATTATTGTGAAACGCTGCACATCCCTAAACCATTCCTTCTCAACTGTTCCTCAAAAGCTTAAAAATAGCACTTAACTCAGAGTGATTCAACTGGCTTAAAATAATTCACAAACGTCTTCCTAAAAGGAAGTACAGGGAAAGATAGGAGGTGGAATGCAAATCAGTGACAGGTTTTGTGAACACAAAAAGAGGTGAAGACACTGGAACTAACAGATCTGCTGGAGTCTGGAATTAACATTGAGGTTGATTTCATCTGGACTGTGGCTTGTTTGTTGGATTTAGAGAGGGCAAAGAGGTTAACAAGGCGAAGGAAGTTTGGCGTGTGGGCAATAAACTAGGTAGACTAGGGAGGTGATGGTCAAGGCAGAAATTCCCTCTTATTCCTACTAGGCCACATCTACATGGACTCAACTGTCAATAGACTTTCTATATCTGTATATTCACACTTGCTTTGCCTAAGGAAGGATAGTGTGCTAGGATGGGACACTAGACAGGGTGTTTGGAGAAAGTACTGAGAAGAGGAAGTTCATGGGTTTGTTGCCCAACACTACAGAATAACATTCTTCTTTCACTTTATAGCTTTATTCTGTGAGCTTGCAAATTAATTCATTAATTCAGAAATTTTTTTAGCACTCATCATTCATCAGGCACTGCGCCAGGCCCCGAGGATACAAAAGTGAATAAATAATATAATTAATCATAATAATAGCTTCAATTATTGGGCGCCTAGCATGTGCCAGGAACTTGACTTCCATTACACAATGGAATGTCCACAACAAAGTTCTAAAGGAGGCATTATGTTCCCATTGGCCAGTGAAAAGGTTAAGATGGAGAAACAATTTCTGAGAAGCTCCTAAACAGGGAGTGTCCCTCAGAGAACTGCAGTGCAAGGACAAGATAAGGAAACCAATGTTTGCCCGAGTCCATGGGAGATGCTAGGAAAGAGATTACAGAGAAAAAGAGGGGCTCCTCATTCAACTGGGGGAAGAGAGATAGGAGAGGATAATGAGGAGTGGAAGGATTGTGTGTGTGTGTGTGTGTGTGTGTGTGTGTGTGTGTGAGACACACAGAGAGAGAGTATATGGATGGGTATGTCTTTCTGTGTCCCTGTGTAGGTGTGTGGGGTGGGCAGGTACATCTCTGTGTGTGTCTTTGTGCACGCGTCTGTGTGTGTATGGACAGGTGGGCATGCCTGCATGTGTGTGTGTCCTGGGTGGAGGGAGAGCGGCACAGTGTACTAAGGGTAAGCAGCCCAGGAAGAGAAAGAGGGGCAATACAATCTGTTTTTCTTTTTTCTTTTTTCTTTTTTTTAATATTTTTTAGTTGTAGATGGACACAATGTCTTTCTTTATTTATTTTTATGCGGTGCTGAGGATCGAACCCAGTGCCTCACGCATGCGAGGCAAGCGCTCTACCACTGAGCTACAATCCCAGCCCACAATCTGTTTTTCATACATATCACCAAGTTTCCTCCACATTTCTGCAGGGTGAAGAATGCTGCAAAGAAAGCAACTGGGCTTGTGCACGGTGTTTTGGGGATGACACAAGAGTCTCTGATAAGACACTTTTTATCTGCCTGAAAAAGAGGGGGCATTTATCATGACAGACTAATGGCTTGCTTTGAGTAAGATATCGTTCCATCCATCTATGTATCCAACACAGCTATATAGTAATGACAGGTTTTTAAACAAACAAACCAAAGTGTATCCGTCCAAATAAATGCTCCAAAGTAATCAGCTTAAGTTTAAATGCTTATTTCAGTGTCCCTTCCAATGCTCAAAGGTACATCTCCTTTGAAATCGCCTTCTCAGCTGGCAGTGTGTTCTTTTGAATATCCTTAATGGTGACAAATCTTCATCCATTAAAGGATAATATTTTTGTTTTTGTTTTAAGTCAAAAATCATCTGGGGCTAGGCTTATGATAAGATATTAAATTGGGTAAACATAATTGAAAAGACCAATTAAATGCCAGCTAAGTGTTTTTTATAAATTATCTCATCTAATTCTCACCTCAAATCTATAAGGTCATGATTAATGTCCCTATTTAATATTTTTCTAATAATATAAAGCTAGTACATATCATTGAAGGATGTTTAGGAAAAGGCATCGTCCTTGAGGAGGACTCACCACCCAGATCTAGTCACTGTTGATCTGACCTGTTTATCTGTCCAGTCTTTCTTTTGTAAGTTTATAAATGTGTTTTTGCACCCAAATTAATCACAGTCTCCATAACTGTCTAATTTTTCACTTTGTATTATATTCTGAACCATGTTAATATGATTAAATTTCTTCTACAAAAATATTTTCTCACCATTTGGTATTCCCTTATATAGATTTAGCACAATCTACTCAAACAATGCCAATATTTTAATGCTATGAGGGCAAATTTTTCATCAATAGGTCTTGGTGATCTTCTATGGTCATTTCCTTGAGATCATTTCCTAGAAGTAGAATCACTGGTTCCAGGACATGCATATTTCTGGAGGCTGTTACAATTTTCCCTTTTTTTAAATGAAGAAATGAAAACTCAAAGTACTTTCCAAGGTCATAAACCCAGAATGTAACAGAGGCTGGAGTTGACCCAGGTCTGTGACTCTCTAAACATTCAGTTGAGTTTTTTTTTTCTCCACTAAAATAAATTAATTTTGAAGGAAAATAAGAAATAGAATTTTTAAAAGAATTTTAGCATGTTCAACCAAAACTATTCTTGAAATATTTTTTTAAAGGAGTTAAAAACACTTTAGATTTGCTTTATTTCCCTGAAAGACTCTTTAAAGAATCAACTTCCTTTCTGAGTTTGTTTTATTATATTCGTTTTTAAAGTGCTCACTTTATTTCGTTGTTATATTCTTAACAAGATTTCAGTTCTAGGCTTTATGAATCTACAATGTTATTAATATTCTGGCCTAAGAATTGGATTTCTGGTTGAACTGCCAAAAAGCATAAACTCTCTGGCATTTAGGCAACCTAATGGGGACAAACTTGGTCACAATTCAGGCAAGTCACAAGCAGGTGGGAGTGCACACCCGCATGTTTAGAATACCAAATGACTAATAGATAACCAGTTTTCTTTAAGTCTAGCGACATTCTGATAACAGGGAAAAAAAACATTTCCCACCCAAAGTTCTACTGGTTTGTTATAAACACATAGCCTGTTCTCCTGGAAGGATGAGTGGAATGAGCGATACAAGTACAACCAGGTCTCTCCTTGCACAGTCGTCTCTGGAATGTAGTTCAAAATGGATTCAAGAAAACCAGACTGGCAGAGAGGTGCCCCTGGAAGGGGTGGGTGGAGATGTTATGCTGAAATCACATTTTTATAGTGGAGCCTACAAGCATGTCCAAATTGACCCTAAATCTTTGGCCTCAGGCACTCCTCTTTGGGGGGAGGAGGGACAAATCAGAGAGGGTTTTAAAGACAAGGCAGAAGATGAAGTTGATTTAGGAATCCGGACTCAGGCTGTCAAATTTTTACTAGGGACATTCTCACACTTTCCCCCAGCACTCTGTTCATTGATCAACCGATCCATAAACCAGCTGATCAATAAACAGCCCTATAGTCTCCCCCACAGCACTGAGCTCAACCTGGAGATTTCACCAGCATCTCAAGTGTAACTTAATCCAAAGAACCCAGGCTTCTTGCAGCCTTCCACACCAGCAAATGGTACCCACATCGACAAGTGCCCGAAAGTTTGCTTTTTCTCTCCATGTCCCTTGCTATCACCTCAATGCACACTTGAGTTTTCTCTAGAATCCTTGTATCTAGTTTCGCCCCTTGACAATGCTTTATCCAGATAATAATCAGAGTTATGTTTTAAAACGTAAGTCAGGTCAGTGGCCTACTTCAAGCCCTACAATGGCTTCTTGTCTCGGAAGTCCAGTGTCCCCATGATGGTCCATAAAACCAGATCAAGAGGACCCTGCCTCCAACCCCTATCAGTCCCCCCTCCTCAGGTCCAGCTGCCTTTTCAGGAGGCCTCTCTCATCAACGTGCCCAGAATACTCCCGGCTCTCTAGCCCTTGCCCAAGCTCTTCATTTTTTCCATTCATTTGTCCCTGCTCCAGCACTGTTTCCTCAGAGGACTTCTGTGAGCCCCCACCCCAGCCCACCCCAGACACAGAGTTGTCCATTGGCTTCCCTTTAACATCTTGAGGGACATCATCTTCTGTTTGCCTATGTAATTGTTTATTGTTTTGTCTCCCTCACTAAAACATAGGCCCCTAAAAGGAGGCCATGTTTAACTTACACAATATTCCATAATAGCACATAAACCAGTGCCTAGCTCCGCATAGGCATTTAATTTAAATGTGTCAAATAAAAGAATCAACAAATGACTGAGAGATGAGTAGGTGGAGCCCATTCCCTATTGATGTTTTTAATTCCTCAGGGAAACATGAGTCCGATGCTTTTTAGATTCAAGCTAAGGCGCTATATTGCGTTAGGTTCAACCGCTACATAACCTACTCTGAGTTATAAATTAGGCACTTTAAATAGCTGCATTGGTTCTTAGGCTATTAGTACACTAATGTATTAGTGGCCTGGAAGAACTGACAACCTTCCAGGGTAGCTTTCCTATAACTAGCAAATTGCTAATAATAGAATTTAGAACATTGCGTTTTATACAGATAACTCCTATTTTCTTCTAGGATTTTAAGCTTAATGCTCTTTCCCCTAAAGGAATCTCAATTTGAAAAGTAGTTTCTTAAACTTATCTGACCATAATCTTATTTCATATCAAAATGCATCAATATTTGATGAAATTCAAATTATTTATCTTGTCCTCTAGGAAAAAATATGCCTTTACCCCCAAAACATAGATGGATATATACATACATGCATATAAATGCACATGCATGAGAACATATTAAGCATTAACGAGCCTGCTGTATGCGTGAGACATTCTGCATTATATAATGCATGAAAGGCAAAATAGGTCAAACGGTGGGAACCTCCACATCTTTGAAATCTTTATAAATACAATACTGTCCCCATATCACCTCTCTCCTAAATGCTTCAAAGTAGAGCCTTGTGAGGAATGCAAAACAAAATAAAAATGCCAGCCCTGGTGTGGCACATAGAAGCTGCACCGCACTGTGGACTCTGGTGTCATGTTCACAGGGACACATTCTTGTGGCCAAAACAGTGCTTCTGGGACATTCATCTGCTGTGAATGAAAAAGGATTTTCCATATGCATTTTCACAATGAGTGTTAGGATCTGGTTACATATTTTATCCAAACTGTGAAAAGTCAATGGTAACAATTCAATATTCCAGCAATGATCTAAACAACATGCTTCCGTTTTTCAGAGAAACATCAAGGGGGATATTCTTCAAGCCACTCCCATGAGACCATGCTTATTCTTTATTTGAGTCTGTTTCCACAGACCTCCCTCCCCATATGAGCACAGCATTTCCCCCCTCCCCCCATTTCAGTGAAGCTGTGTCCCTGTCAGACAACAAGAAAACCAGGGTATCGAGAGTAAAGAAATAGAGATATTTTGTGCCAGAATAATTGTTGTGGCTCGGATGTTCCCTGAGTAACTCTCGGAAGAGTGGACATTTTGTTTCTTCAAGTCCCTAATAAAAATGTTAGCAACCATAGGGCTCCTCTTTCTCAGATTTACCTCCTCTCTCCCAGGTCATTTTGTGCTTTTAAAAACCTGATTTCCCGGGCCATGTCTGTAGCAGATGTTGCTTTATTGTTTGCTAACATTATGCTAACATTACACTCACAAAACAGTCTGCTGAGCCTGACTTCTGTCAACACAGTCTAGTTACAGCACAAGCCAGAGATTTTTTTTCCCAGCCCTCGTCAATGACTCCCTTTAGGCAAATTGCTTAACTTTGTCAGTTTCCTCATGTATAAATTGGGATCCATAATAATATATATCTGAGGTCTTTGGAGGAAAGGCCACATTCCTTGTTTCTCAAACTCTCTGCTCACAGGGACCAGTCTTCCAACTTGTCAGAGAGGAGAAAGACCCATCATTTAAGATGACTTTCCTTTGTTCAGTGGGTCAAGCACTTTTTAGACCCTTACTTTCTAAATATGTCTTTATTGCTCAAATAGATGACTGCCTCTTGAAATGCTTAGGTACTTTTTAAAACATGAATGTGTGTGGGTGTGTATATACATATATACACACACACACTCAAATATAGATTATCAAGATATATTTGTGAAGACAGAATATATTATCAATTTGTCTTACTATTGCATATAACTTATTATTCCACATGAACTCTGCTTGTCAAGCTGAGCAAAATGAATAACTGTTATATTTATGAGTCTCTTACATTTTCTTCCCAAGGACAGGAGAAGTTGGGGAGAGGCCAGAATGTATCATGGCTGTGGGGGAGGAGAGAAAAGAAAGATGAGACCATGACACAGAGGAAGATGAACCAACAGACCCACTTCTAAGCTTTTTCTCCTCTTTTCCCTCATCATCAGATTCTCTTGATCAGAGCCATTCTTTGGAATTCTAACTCTTCCCACTAATTTATGTCAATTGGCAACTTCTCCCCCAGTGGCACTGCCTAGGAAGAACCTAACAGAAGGAGGAGAAATCTCAGGCCTGGAAACTGGTGGGAAAGCATTTGATTAGAAAGAAATGTAGTGATAGCTCATTGTTCCACCAAGGTATCACACAAAATAATGTCAAATGTCCCCTATCTTTGTTTCACTCCAGCATTACAATTATACCAAAGGAATTATCCATGTAAATAATTGAGTCACTGATAGCACTTTGTGCTCAACTGAATGTGTTTAGAGGGGGTTGAGGGGCAGATATCTGAGACACGTATAGGGGACATGCTTACACTCAGAAGTTATTCTTCATTTATCTGAAATTTAAATTTAGCTAAAAATGCTGTTTTTATTTGCTAAATCTGGCAACTCTAAATAAGAGGTCATTCAATTTGGAAATTACGAGGTCCCTGTGACCTTTGAAAGTTTCTAAGTGAGTAGCAGAAGAAGCCAGATCACCAGCAAAGGAATAAGTGACTATAGGAAAGGGGAGACAAATATAGGCTACTTTTCCCAGAAATTAGATGCTGAAAGGAAAGAGATCTATTTGATGTTTTACAGATTTGGTGGGGATGGGTGTCTGTCTGAAAGAATGAGAAGATTCAGTTAAACAAATAAAGGAATCTTTTTTTTCAGACTAGATATCATTATCTCACTAGATTGTGAATCCAGCAGGAAATATATCTTTGCCAGTAAATATCCATTTGTGATTCTTATGCTTGAATAAAAATTCTGAATAGTATAATTAATCCAGTTTTATTTCTTTAAATACTAAGCTGAGAATATTTGTTTACCTGAGTTGAAATTTTAAAGCAAGAACAGGCTATGCAAAATAAATTGAAAAGATAATAATATGGGAGAGATGTTTGAAAACTACATAACCAAAAAAAAAAAATATTTGTGTCCAGAACATGTAATGAGCTCCTAAAAACAGACAAGAAAAAAATCAATGACTCAATAACAAAATGTGCAAACAAAAGAGACATTTAACCAAAAGAGAAACATGAAATGACTAATAAACACATAATCAGAAGCTCAACCTTTTTAGCAACTAGGGATAATCATACTAAATCAACAAGACACCATTTCATATACACTGAATTAGCAAGAATTTGAAAGTCTAACTATCCCAAAGTTTGGAGAATTGTAGAATAATGGGAACCTTGACCTACTGTAGGTGGGAGTGTGAACCGGTTTACTGATTTAGGAAAATACTTCTACATAATCTAGTAAAGCTGCAGATACGTACACCACACCAACAAGCAACTCCATTTTCTAAATCCTAAAGAAAGTCTTGTGTGTGAACAACAAAGAGATTTATTCAAGAATGTCCCTGATGGCCTAGAAACAACCTGGCTGTCAGTCAAAAGATGAGTAGATAACTTGTGGTGTATTTAGACAACTGAACACAGTTGGCCCAGCATATCTGTGGGTTCCACACCTGTGGATTCAACCAATTGTGGATGGAAAGTATTAGGAAAAGCAATTGTGTCTGTACTAATCATGTACAGATTTTTTCCTATTATTATTCCCTAAACAATACAGTACAACAACTATGTAAATAGCCTTTACATTGTATTAAGTACATAAGTAATCTAGAAATGATTTGAATTATACATGGGGACTATACATAGGTTGTATGCAAATTTATACAAGGGACCTGTCCACCCACAGATTTTTGGCACCTACAAGGGTCCTAGAAAAGTACATTTCTCCCTCAGTAGAGATACTTTTCTCTGTACATGATATCTTTCTCTGTTACGTGAATGTAAATGAATTTCAAAATGAAATTCTGAGCAAGTAAGCAAATCACAAAAGAAGGTATAAAACATATACCTTTCATTTATAACTTAGAAAAACTTGTAAAACTAAAACTACTTTATTACTAGTGTTAACAAAATGTGCGTGCATGCACATGTGTATGTGTTTATGAAAAATAAAGGGTGAGAATGAGAGACACAAAGTCAGGACAGAGGTTACTTCTGAAGTGAGAGAGAGTAAGAAATAATTCATAGAAAGGGATTTTTTTCTTTCTTATACCTTAAGCTGGAAAACAGGTATGTATTTTATTGTTATTTATGCCTACTTTATTATTTTATTTGTGTAAGTATTCATAATTTTAAAAAAGCTAATGAAGAAACATGCATCAATTCTATTATCACACAACTTTTCCAGAAACTGAGTTTATTTGGATAAAGAATTAAAATGTACACATGACATGATAGTATAACGCACACTATTTAGCCCTGTTCTGTCAACACATGGTGAAAGATGCATCAACCCAGCATGGGCTTAGAGCATTCCTAGCACTCTGCATGTTCAACATAGCTGTGAAGTGGTTGCATCAATAGTAATCACTGGTCTTGCAGCTCTGCTTTGTGTTTAAGACTGAGCCTTTTAGAAAACACCCCACCCAGAATGTTACACAGACTCTCCAAAACATGTTTTTCAAGTGCTATGAAAGCCAAAGCTTATTTGGCACAATGACAAATGATCCAATGAACACCAGGTCCAAAATATTCTGTGCTCTTAAAGGCTCAAGTACAGGATTGCAGAGAGGGTGTGATCAAGTATTTTTCCTTGGAATATGTTTATATATGGACATAAAGGAGATTTTCAAACTGAAACCTTTTTCATCTTTACTTCCTACCAAAAAAAAAATTTTTTAAATGTAGATCCTGAAACTTTCTAAGAGATAATTAATGGGGCTCTGGCTGGCACCCTTTCTTCTGTTCTGAGCTGGTCCTGCCCTTGGTGAGGCCTTCATGCCTCCTTCTTTAGTGGGGCTCACCTCTATTATTATCACCAGTTGTTCCTGTCAACAGATCATTAGCAGCAATGTCAAACCTTCTGATGATTGTCACAGGGCCTGCATATATCTCACCCACTGATTGACTAAGACTCCCTGCATATATAAAAGATATTTATTCCCTTTTAGAGGGAATGAGGAGCTCTTTATTTTCTGAGATATGTTGCTTCAGGGATTTCTTTACTTTAACCGCTTTTTTTAGTCCTTAAAATATAGTTACAAAAGTACTATCCACATAAATATACAAAGAATAGCTTAATTCTAATTGAATCACCATAAGAATTGTTGGCACATTAAATTAACCTTGCGTATTTTCCACTACCATTGGTTCCTTCTCTCAGACCTGTGCAAGGGAAAGAATATCTCCCAGTCTACTGTGATGGAGAATTAGAAAGAGGATTTAATAACTATTCTGTTATTATCTAAATGGTCTTTTTTTCCCTGAGAATATTCAAAATCCTTCATAAAATCTTAACGCCCATAGCAGGCTGCATTTGCAAACCCTCCCTCCTTGGTCAGTTGCCATTCCTTACTGATGTCAGCACTGTCCTGTCATGACTTGTTTTACTCCACACACAATGCTTGGTGATTGAATTAGTGCTATACTCAACAAAGCAAGGTTCATGGGCTTTGTGACATACATGCCCAGGGCTAGTGTTGGTTCAAATCAGGATTGTGACTGTACTCCTGGTAGGTTAGATGACTGAAATCTGTAGGGTAAAACAAATCCCTTAGGATTACTACAAAAATAGAGGCCTCATGGAAGTTTATAGAGTGACCCAGAATATTATGAATATCTTATAATACAGAATGTTTGTTGTGAAAGTTTCTATTTGAGAACTCACAGTCATTAGAAGAAAAATGACAACGGTATAATATTATAATAGGGATATGTCATTTATGCAAGTATAGTTACAGCATCAAGAATCTAAAGGAGCCGGCACAGTGGCACACTCCTGTAATCCCAGCACTTTAGGAGACTGAGACAGGAGAATCACGAGTTCAAAGCCAGCCTCAGCAAAGTTGAGGCACTAAGCAACTCAGTGAGACCCTGTCTCTAAATAAAACACATAATTGGGCTGGGGATGTGGCTCAGTGGTCGAGTGCTCCTGAGTTCAATTCCGGGTACAAAAAAAAAAAAAGCGTCAAAAGGCTAGGTAGGTCCTATTTGCATGGTCACAAAGATCACTGACTGATAAATATGAAGCTCAAGCCCTCTCTTTTCCAGTTTCTCCATTAAACAGAAGCAATAACTCTGTTCACCTCCTAGGGATATTGGAAGAATTCACAAGGCAATGTTTATGAAGTACTCAGAGTTCTTTCAATGGCAGATTCTACAAAAGCACAGCCCTGTACTGTTCTATTCAACCATAACCACGCTCTGCTCATTGAGAATACCACCTCATACCCCAAAAATGAGAAGTTATATTTCTAGTACTATACCATTTGTAGTCAGTTTATGCTGAGATATAGAATGACATAAATAGGCAGATATAATTTTAAATATACCTTGAGCCATGTGATATCCCAATTAATTTCTTTATCCACAGATTGCCTACATAAATATTATTTTATAAAGTTTATTTTTAATTAGTACCCTATTTCCAATGTCTCTAATTGGAATGATATGGGTAATATCAAAGATCAGTCAAGAGTGTTATGAAAAACACTTATTCTAATTCGATGAGAAAAAGATATTAATTAATGAAATGAGGTTAAAGTACATGAGAAAACGAAAGATATATCTTGATATGGGCGAAGTTGTTTGTACAGAGTAAGGAAGCTAAAACTCACATCTCCTCCATTGTAAGATAGAAAAATGAGATAAAGAAACATATGGTTGGTTCCAGATTCCTGCCCCACAGCTGTGTTTTGTGTTGCACCACAGATACAATTTCACATCATCTGATTACCTGGTCCTATGGTTCTTCTCTCCACCCTCAGGAATTCCTGACAGTTCCTGCCTATGTCTCACAGGACACGGCCATTACCCTATGGGGCCACATTCCATCCCTTGTTTTAAGAACTCTCTAAAGGAATCTTAAAGATCTTCTTCCAATGAAAACTGTACTAGAAAAGATTGATTAATAAATACGATTTCATCAAAAACTTAAAGTATTGTTCTACCTTAGGCAAACTGTCCCATCTTCCAAAACTTGAGAAGCTAGAAAGACGAAAGACATTTATGCAAACATCAAATTAGCAGTTCACATTCAATTGAATTGATTAATAATTCATTGAACAATATTAAGGATGACTCTTGTTACTTCAAGTGATACAAAGAGGATTTAGGTAAAACCCTGTTCTTCTACCAGGTTGGGTAGCAGGATGGGAAAGAGAAGTAAACAGGAGAAATAAGAACATACAGTAAATAGAATCAAGTGGATACCAATGAAAAAGAGGAGACATTAGATTGAAGTATAAGGAAAATCTTCATGGAGAATGTCTGTTTGAAGAGGACTTTGAAATGTAGTATGAATTTTATAAACAAGAGTTAATCAGTCTAGGAACATAGCTCAGAGACAAAGCACTTGCCTCACCTGCATCAGGTCTTTGGTTCAATCCCTGGTACCACAGAAAATAAAAATAAAGAAGAGAAGAATAGAAGAGAGAATAGAAGACAGAAATTTTTAGACAAATATAAGAAGGAGAAATTTTTACAGTAGATTTAGAAACCAGCAATAGTCAAGTCTAAGTGGAGTGTAGGATGCTTCCACTGGAATAGAGGATGAGAGATGGGAAAAGTAGGAGCTAAATAAAGATGGCCTGGAAGGTCACAACAAGGAGTAAGAACCCAATTAAGCAATCTGGGGAGCCACACAAGGTTTTAGAGGAAAAACAGCCTAATTAGACTATCCTGTAGGACAAATTATTTCTTCACTGTTGTGATTATAGAAGGGGAGTCAGTGAGCAGACAGATCATCTATGAAGACATGCAGTACTTTAGGTAAGAAAGAACACTAACAGTAAGCATTGAAAAGGAGACGTCAGCCTGGTGCAGTGGTGCACTCCTGTCATCCCAGCACTTTGGGAGGCTGAGACAGGAGAATCGTGAGTTCAAAACCAGCCTCAGCAACGGCGAGGCACTAAGCAACTCAGTGAGACCCTGTCTCTACATAAAACATAAAATAGGGCTGGGGATGTGGCTCAGTGGTGGAGTACCCCTGAGTTCAATTCCTGGTACCAAAAAGAAAAAGAAAAAGAAAGAAAAGGAGATGTCACTGGTGGGATCTCCAGAAAATATCCTCTGAGAGTCAGATGTCTGTGTAGGAAGTTTGCTGAGGAGCATTGTCAGAAACCTCTTTAGGTTTGCTGAGGAGCATTGTCAGAAACCTTTTAAGTTAGGACCAGGTAGAAGGAGAGAAGTTCGACTGAAATGCCATGCAGCAGAGGACAGAGCCGTCCCATGTGTGATTCTGAAGTCTCCAACTGAAGCAGTACCTCTGGGCCTTTGTACCCATCAAGTGGACTAGTCATATGACATAGGGGGAAAAGCGAAAAAGAAAGTGAAATCTGTATGAATTGGCGATTGATAGAACAAAAAGGCAGGATGAGAAAAGAAAGGTCAGAGCTAACATCAAGGTTTAGGAATACCCAGGAAAGACTAGAAATGAGATGGAAGATCTGGTTTGGAGGTGAGGACAACTTTTTTTGTTGTTGTTCTTTTTAGATATACATGATAGTGGAGTGTATTCTGACGTATTATACATACATGAGTATGACTTATTCTAATTAGGATCCTATTCTTTCAGTTGTACATAATATTGAGTTTTACTGGTCATGTATTCATATATGAACATAGGAATATAGGAAGAGGAGGACAAGTTCTGTCAGGATATATTGGTACATTCCATTTTTTAGGTAATGCTGCCACCAAAACCACACCTAGGGTGTTGTCAAGTCTGTGGCAGATCATACTTGAATTCATTCTGATACTGTAAGGAAAAGGAAAATACAAAGGTAGCTTGAGAATCATATTAATAGCATGGCAGCATTGGAGAGTGGAAAGGTCAGGAGGGAATTACAACAGACATAAAAATTGAAAAACAAGAATAAAAGCTATTTGTAGGTAATATGTTGGCATCTCTGGGAAAACCTTAGCCATTCAGTGATAAAAAGCAAACACTAAAGTAATTCTGTAAGATATTAGGATGCAAAATCAAAAGATACAAATCAATAGCTTTCGAATATATAGGACACAATCAATTAGAAGTCATAATTTATTTACAAAGGCCACCAAAATGATAACATAATTAGGAATAAACTTAAGAAGAAAACATAAAATTTAGATGAGGAAGATGATAAACCTCTGAAATGCTCCTGAAAGATACTGAAATAGACTTCATCAAAGGGAAAGCCTTCCTTTTCTCTTAGATAGTATGATTCAATATTACAAAGATGTCAATCACTTCTGCTCCAGTAAATATACAAATTTAATGGAATCCCAATAAAAACCCAATAAATCTCTGCAGGAGTTAGTTGATTCTAAAATTCATATAAAAACCAAACATGCAGCCGGGAGTGGTGGCACATGCCTGTAATCCCAGTGCTTTGGGAGGCTGAGAC